>PVKZ01000253.1:848654-913804 GCA_004027375.1 Macroglossus sobrinus | reverse complement strand
AGAGAGAGATTCAGAGAGAGACTGAATAGGAAAAAAAAAATAATACTTTTGGAAACACATCTAACAGCACCAACAGAGAGAAAATAGAAAATAGGTAACAGGAAATATTCAAAGAAATAATTCCAGAGCACTTTCTAGGACTGAAGAACATGATTTTACATCTAGAAGCTGAACAAATGCAAAAACAGATTTTTTAAAGATCCACACCAAAGTGCATTTTTATGATTTTTCCAGACATGAGGGAGGAAAAAAATATCTAAAGTCTTTTAAAAGGGGGGTCAGTGTGAGTCTAAAAAGAAAAATACATAAGCTATTTGAAGTATATATTCACACTCTAGCATCAGCTTTTGAATACCTTATAACACTGTACAATTTGACTGATTCTAATGATAATATATCCTGTTTCATGTAAAGAACACAATAAAGAGACAAGTTCAGGGTGAGAGAGTGGGGTATGTAGATGAGGCACTATATACGTTTTTGCTTCACCTTTGCTTTTCTCTAAGACTCTCTGAATAATGCTTTTTTCTTTAATCCTAAAAAGAACTGATCATTTTAGAATTCGGCTTTCATTTTGACTTTGAAGTTTCCTTTCCTATTTTAATTACCTTTGATGGCAGGGTAAGATGCTTCACAGAAGAATTTATATTACTTAGGTTTATATAGCATAAATTAAGAAGAAAATAAAAAAGTTTGCTTGAAGGAGCATTTTAAATTTTAAGGACACATCACACTGATACACACAATAATAACATTTAGCAGCTTTTAACTAAGCTGGTAAGTGTTCTTTTCCCTACCCACTTTTGGAGACAGCTGCCCCTTCCAGCTCATGTACTGCTTTTTGCTGATAGACTGATGTCTTTATTTAGGGAGTTATAAAGAATTGCTTCCAGTCATCAGCAGTTTCAAAAACTAGCCATTGAAGGAAGGATAAAGCCTATTCAGAAGATGGATGACAGCTTTTCATTTGAGGATCATACAGAAGGATATTTCCTTCTATAAAAATAGATTCTGCAGTGTAGCTTGAGACTTACATTTTGCAAGGGATTGCCGCTCTAAAAAAGCGACACTGAAAATTGAAGACTAAAAGACAGAAACATTCTTTTTTTACTTGCAAAATGGACATACATGACAAGATTGTTTCAAAATTTTTAACATACAAGAGAGGTTTATGAAACATACACTTACCATAATCATATTCTTCTAGATCATTAAATTTAAGAAAAATTGGTTGAGTTATCTTATTTAAATAAGAATTTTTTTCTAGGACATAATTCTATCTAATGCCACTGATTAAAAAAATAGTTTATAAGCAGGTAACAGGAAGGTAAAATGTCATAATTATGAATGCACAGATTATTGTTTTATAACATCTTCTATTATTTAAGAAGATGGCAAAGATTCTTAATTAGTCAAAGTAGTAAGTACATAAATGCCACCAAAAGTGATTGAAAATTTAAAAACCTTGTATGATGATATTTTTTCTTTTCTTTTTTTTTGCAATTGGCACCCAAAAACGGTCTCATTTTCTCTTAACCTGAAAGTCTGAAGAAGAGAGGAAGTTAATCAATAAACTTCAGTCTACCTACAAACTTTCTAAAATGAATGCATAATTTGGTGTGTCTATATATGGATGTTTTCCTGGCTGCTGATAATATTTCTTTGCAGATTCTGGTCAGCAACCTATTTTTTTTTTTAATGTCTCTGTGTTATCCACTTCTGAATTTCCTCTGTGCTAAACACTGAATAAATGTAAGCTAATCAAGGTTAGCATTTGATTCGAATACTGAACACAACTGACCCCCAATCCCAAAGTTTGTAAAAAAGCATAACTTTGAGATTCCCACTCTTATGTTCTATAGTCCAAAAACTGAAGATATTACACTATTTCACTTATCTCTTCTTTTTACCTATTACATCTACCAATAACAAAACATTTTATTTTATGCCATAGAATATTATTACAAGTCCCTATGTTTTTTTTTTAATATAAAGAGAGATGGTTGTTTCTACTTAAATCATTTAGAATATTTGAATTCTAAGATTACATTTCTTCTATAATGGCTACAAACTTTGTCCATAAAACAAATTGCTAAAAAATATGACATTTTTCAAAAAGGCAACTCAGTGTGCTATTTCAAATCTTCATTTCATCAGATGGAACCTGGCTCACTCCACTGATTTAGAACACCCCATCCCTCATACACCCACCACTCTCACAGAACAACATCTATATCCAGATAGCCTTTGTTACCCCAAGGCATTGAATAGGATGCCTTTTCCTTTAACTATATCATTTATATATGCTGGAATTCATTAAACACCTTGTCATTGTTTAGTTTTCAGGGTTGCTGATGTGTTTTTTCTTGTTTCTGAATGCATGGCCTTTCCAAGTCTAATTCTCTTTCAACCACTTCTGAACCACACTGAAGTTTACATGGAACTCTTTCAGGCTGCTTGAGGCTCTTTAGCATCTTTGTAATACCATACCATTGTTCACAGGGCAGCGGGGTTACAGAAAAAACTCTGAGGCTCTCTGGCCATTTCCATTTCATAATATAGTAGGGAACTGAGTTTTTGCTGTGTCTCCAGGTTTCACAAAAAAGTTGAGTACTGATCACCTCTGCTATTAGGTAGAACTTCCAAACTTTCTGGGATTACTTAGCCAGGAAAGCTTTAAAATTATGTTAATACTATATCCAGACCTTAAATTTTGAACTCCCAAAATCGAGAACTTAATTTATTTAAATTTATTTAGTTGTAAGAACACTGTCTTGAGAAAAAAAAAAAAAAAAAAAAAAAACGTCTTATGGTTTACCGATTGAAATAAGGGAAGGTTATAGGTTTAAAGTAGAGAAGGAGTAAAATCCTTATTAGCAGATATATCAAGATATTATCCTAATGTATAAAGCACATTTTTAGTTGATCATACAACTGTAGTATTTTTTTAAGTGAATTCTTTTTAATTGAATAAAATTCACAAGTTAGGTATAAAACATAATAGCACGCATAGTTAAATTAGTTTTGATTGGTTGTTCAGTACTTTGATTAATACTGAAACAATATATAAAAAAGAAATGCTTCACATTCCACATTCAGAAAATAGGGGGAATAACACCTAAGTATTGAATGTCAGAAAGATTAAATGTTAGAATGTATATAAAGAATTTTGGCGACATTGGTATCTAGCAGCTATGTAGGGTAGCACAGCCCACATTTGTAGGAGATTTTTGCAAAGAAGTATTAACAGATTGAAACTGCTTGTTACACAGTATATTTTAGAATAGGTTATTTTGAAGACTACCTCCAATAGAAACTTACTCTATATCTAATTACTGAGTGCCTTTAATCTTCTTATTCTGATTTATTGTTTTTTATAGCACTAATCACTGTGTATATATTTTATTTTCATTTGATAATTGTCTCATCTACTATAATGGAATCCATATGAACACAGGGACTGTGTTATGCCCCTATTATGTCTCCAGCTCCAGATATAGAGTACACAATTAATATTTATTTGTTGAAAAATTAAATAAGAGGAAAAATAAGTGAATGAATTTTATATTAATTAAATTTGTACACTTAAAACATACAAAACATAAAAAATACACTTGCATGTTAGTTAAATTTATATGATGATGAACATGTAACATTTAAACTTTAAAAGAAAACAATGTACACTTGTCTCTAATCAGTTACCTGCTGCCATTAAATAGCCATTTGATAGAGGCCAACAGGAGGCAGCTATAAACAAAATAACTTAGTGCTAAGAAGCAGAAGGATATTCCTGGTAGCATTCAAATTAGAACTTATTTACCTGAGGAAATTCCTCGCACCACATCAACACAATACATTTCACAAAAGAAATTTGGAAGGTTAAAACTAGTTTCATATTTAGAAAAGATCTGGTCTCACCACATTATACTTTCTACATTTTCCTTCAGCCTTCTCGTTTAGGTTTAGCAAATAAGAACAAAAGAGTATGAAAAGTGCTGTTGATATATCTGAACTTTTTCATTGCTGAATTTTGAGCAATCACAGAGACTGGTAACTCCTAGTGATTCACATGTTAGAGCCCACGTTTTAGGGAAGGAGAGAGGACAGTGTGAAACTTGGGCTACATGGACCACAGGTATAGGTCAGCACAAAAGACACAAGAAGCAGGGTGGCAAGTGAAGAACATGAGCCAGAAATAGAACATTTAAGTAGAATCTTAGGAAAGATGGATATTGTAGTTGGGATTCAACAGGCAAATATAAAATGATGGTGTCCAGGGACAAAACATAATGCCATGACTGAACAATAAGGAGAGTGTATGGGGTATTTGAAGAGTTGAGCAGTGGTATGTTAATAATTGTTCAACAAATGACTCTGTGAAAAAAAAAATATATGTATTATTTGTGTTTTTTTGCCAGTTTCAAATACTCCCATTGTGGCCTACGTTGAGTTAAAAATGTTTAATAACCAGATTGCAAAATTCTTGAAAATGTGTCATTTGACTCAACACATCAATTGTGAAGAGTAATCATATCTAGGTACACATGTGGAATGAGTATCAAACTAGATGCAAGTGGGAAAGTTTTAAATTTCAGGCTAATGAATTCAGACTAATGAATTTTCTCTTTATTCTGGAGAAAATAATGACCTGTCG
The DNA here is from genome assembly GCA_004027375.1 of Macroglossus sobrinus. Lineage (NCBI taxonomy): Eukaryota > Metazoa > Chordata > Mammalia > Chiroptera > Pteropodidae > Macroglossus > Macroglossus sobrinus. The sequence goes on along the minus strand of PVKZ01000253.1, from coordinate 909,150 downwards.
TAGGCTTTGAGGGGTGTGATGTGTTCAGATCGACTATTCACAGGTTTTATGATGCTGCAGTGAGGTTAATGAATTATAAAATAAAATAGAGCCATATATTTCAGATTGCCAGAGGAAGTGCACACTGAATGTATAAATGTATTTAATGGGAAATAAATTCCTTTCATCATTTGCCTTTTCCTTTTCCCTCTAGTGATATCTCTTTGAAATAAAATCATGCACTGCAATAGATATTTTACTTCATTCTCTCTGACTTTCCTTTAACTCTCTGTTAAACATGCTTTCTAAGAGAATGCACTTGCCTTGGTATAATGCAACATCCCCACATAAAGTAGAGGAACATAAAAGCTGTTATTTTGTTCAGTTCTATATCTATCAATAAACCTATTTTTAGGTATTGGTTCTGGTTAGTTTTGTTATTTTTCTCAGAACATATTTCCATAGCCATTCCTGAACTTATATCAAAACTCTCCGTAATAGGGGTGGGAAGATAAAAAGAAATCAGGGGCAACTATGAAAAGGAAGGAAAAAGCAAGTTGAGAGTTGCCTCAGTGAATTTTGTATGTTTTCATTAAGGAGGCCCATTTCTTCAAGATATGAAAATTCCCATAAAAAATGTTAGCTATCTGATACTTATACTTATTTAGTCTTGCTTCTTATTTGTCCACATTAATGTGGATTCTTTAGACTTTGAGAGCTAACATAAATTTCTGTACCTTTTAGAAAATTTTTTGGAATCTAGGTGTGGTGACATATGACAGGTCTGAAATCGACCTTATTAGTATCTCTAATGATCTCACTCAGAGTTTAAGCATATTTCATTAAAATGTTCAACTCATCAAGTCATGATAAGCAATTTAAAAACTCCTTCACTTCTTTTCTTGATGAAAAACACGTAAAGCATAATTGGATGCATTGTGGTAGATAGCATTTGGTATGATTATTCCTGACACTTGCTTATCACAGTACAATCTTCAGATAAATAAAATAACAACTCACTTCCCTTCACAACAAAGAATACACTCAGAGATAACAATGATTGGGGAATTGTGAAACTCTACTAAATTCATATGTTAATGAACAGCTGTGATGTTTCCCAGACACATTACTAAAGAGAAGACAATTCCCAGGTTTCTCTGCGATCTAAAAATTTTTATGAAGACTCAAACCAAGAGCTGAAAGCAAAATATCAGTAGTTTTCACAATATGTCCATATACCTAGTTTTGAGCTGTTACTCTGCTTGGCTGATATGGTCTAAATATCATATCAGTAGTTTTTATTTATTTAATTTACACTCTTCTATCTTTATATGTGAAAGTCTTCAAATATATAACACTATTCAGGTTTCCATAATTGTTTACTTTGCTCTATAAAAACATTAATGGCAAAAATGAGGGTATATCAGGAAAAACTCGTGTTTAATTAAAAACGGTTATGTCAATGTATTTATAAATTTATTATACCATTTGTTCATTCTCTCCCTCAATGCAGTATGGAGATTTAACTATGTACCAGTCAATATAATTAGTAAACAGATACATAGATGACAAAGAGTCCTCAAAAAGCTCTCAGTCAGATCTCCACTTTTAAATCTGCTGTCACAGATTTTAAAAGTTAGTCGGGGAGGAAAGACATATGTACATGAAATGTAAAATAACCACAAAATTTTGAAATTAAATACATTCTTATATTTCTTCTGTGACTAATTCCTCTTGGAAATAACATGGAGTGTTTATGATTTCCACCTTTTAGTATAAATTAACATTAAAAAGTAATTTAGAAACAAATATGACTGTATTTATATCAGGCTAGTATGTGTGCCACTTGATTTACTTTACTTCTAGTTGGTCTAACTGTTAATATGATTTGTAAAGATTCATTCACTCAACATTCACACTGACAGGAGATTTTCAATGGAAAGCAATTCAAATACTTCTAATTATTCAGTCTGCTGTGCTTGAATATATGAATGGAACCAAATGATATTATGGTAATCAGGTCTACCAAATGGCAGGTGCCATGAGAAATAAAACTTACTCAAAACCATATAAAATATCCATTAGTATTTGATTTGAGAAAAGATATATTTCAGAAAGAGATATACATTTATATATGTGTTTCTGCAATTTCTGTCTATATCTAAGTTCCAGAGACATGAGACATTTCTCAACAAATCACATCTACAATTTAATCAAGACATAACTTCATCACTTAATTTAGGCATCATCTTATACAAATCCTTTATTTTATTTTTGGTCAGAATCAGTGTTAGCCACCCCATGCTATAATTGCATAGAAGGCAAGGATGACATCTAACAGGTTTTGGAAACATACTACTTTCTACAGAGCCAAATACAAATAGTCCTAGTGAATATTTGCACAGAATACTACCATGGTAAAGCTTCTTTAACCATTTTCTTTCAATTTCTTCTGTTGAATTTTACTGCATCAGTCATATTTCTTCTTCTATCTTTATTTTCCACTCTTCTATCTCTATTGATTGAAAGCAATTTGAGTTGTAGCTAAGGCTACAAACATGCCAAAGACTCTCTCAGATTAAAGAAGTCTCCCTTTATCCAGGTATTTTTGTCTCCCTCACTCTTCCCATTACCTCCACATTCCTCTTTCTGCCCAATACAAATATTTCTAAGTAATATTTGACCCCCTCTGAACAATTACTTCATAGAATCAGAATGAGGAAAACCCATGGTCAACTTCCAATTGCACAATTTAATATAAACTTTTTAATTATTTAATTTGACCTTTGTAGCACTTAAATATGTTAATCATTTTCTGAAATTCACATTTATGAGCCTTTATTCTAATTGTCTTTTTCACTTCTAAATGTTTTTTTTTTTCTTTTTCTTCACTACTACTATTTTTTTCCACCATATCTCCCTGATGCAGTCCTTGGTCTTCTTCTTGACGGTATCCTCCATTCAGATGACTTCAACCATGTCCCATATTAAGGAATCTAAATCTAAAGTGTATATCAAAATATAGGAGAAGTTTGCAAAATATAATCTTATTTCTCTCTTGCATGAACCTAAGTTAATAGGTTGGTATTGGGGCCATGGTCTCTGTAAAAAGGGGGGGTGGAACTAAGTTTTTCTGTTTGAGAAGCCTTGATAAATATGGTATTAGGTCTCTAAGCTCCAAACTTATAGATTTATTTGCCTGCTGGGCAAATTTACTGTAAGGACTAACATAGAGTTCCAACTTGCCTTAGTCTAAAGTACAAATCACTATCTACTCTAATACAAAGCTATTGAATCTTCTATATTACTTAAATCTGACATTAGCATTATCATTAACCTTATATCTCATTGGGTTATATAAATTCTGACTTAATCAATTAAAACTTAATTTTTTAATAACAACTATCTTGACTGTTTCTTTTACATCTTATACTGCCCTCTTTTCTCTAAATCGATTGTCTTGTTTATGACTTTCTTTGTTCTCCACATATTTCTATTATTACCTGAAATTCTTAAAATAGCTATTCGAAATCTTTTTTTATAATAGGTTGAACATGCCTTGATGCAGGAGCTATTGTTATCTCTTTTGATTTCTATTGATTAGCAGAATATTCAATCTACTATAGAGCCTTAAAAAATGGTTGCTATGTTTATGTGTGTGTGTGTGTGTGTGTTTGTGTGTGTGTGCGTGTGTGTGTGTTTGTGTGCATTTAATATTCACTTGAATGTGACTAAAGACATAATATTCCTTTTATAATACATTATTTTATACATTATTTATAGTTTTTTACATTTCTTTAAAAATGTTGAGTTTTGGAACAGAAAATTTAAATATATACATATATATTTACTCTCTGAGATTGATGTTATTTTTAGTTAATATATGACCTACAAAATGTAAAGATTTACAATTTACTCAATTTCACACAATACATCATTATTAAAGTCAGAAAGCTATCTATAAGATACCTTTATATAGCACTATTTCAAATAGAAGAATTAAGTCACAAATATCAAGAATGTCAAGATATTTGCCACTGGTTTAAATGTGAGATTTGGAAATTTTTTTCAAAAGGCTCCAATAAGGTTGTGAGTGTCTCTATTTAAATTCTGCTTGAGTATTTAAAACCATTTAAAACCACCTGTTTGTGCACTCAATTTCTCATGTTACACACATAAATGTGAGTTTTTGCAAGCAAAAACAGATGTACTACTAAAATGTGTCAGCACATTTTCAAAAGCCTACTGAAAATGTGTCCTCATATGTCTCCAGACTTTGTTATAATTTACATCAGTGAGCTGTAAAAATTGGTTTCTTGAATATCCATTAATGCAAATTACAAGGCCAGGAAAACACCACACAGGGACTGGTAAAATTTCACAAAATAAAACTTTTTTCCTAAGAAGCAGCTAAAGAGAGTAAAGTTATGCTGGAACTTTTTATCCTAGTGTGATCTTGGAAGTTAAGACAACTTATTAAGAAAAAAGAAAAGCATATGCAGTTTTAAAAAATCATAAATAGTGCTACTTTTCTTTGCCTCAAATATACCAGTTGATATTGGGGAGGTAAAGAAAGTGCAACTATTGTTGTATTATAAAAATATAAAATGTGTTATATATAATAAGTAGACTAAAATGCAAAAATAATGTAGAAATAGAAAAATGAAGTATAGAGAAATTATTAATTATTTGGGGGCAAAATATTCATTAGAATGTATTGAGAAACTTTCAATCATAATAAAAAAAATGATAAGCAAGGATAGACAATCTGTAAAATACTACTCATTGTTCCTTAGCTGGCAGTACTTAAGTCTGTACCTACCCAAATCATTACTACAAGGGTACAAGGGACCCTATAAGGGACCTTGATTCTGCTCATGTCCATCATCAATAGAAGCCCAGGTCAACTCACATCTAATACCTTAATCCCTGTAAGCTTCTGCATTTTACCTTTTCGGCATCTCTCTGTCTCTCTCTCTTTCTCTCTTTCCCATCTTGTAAAACCATGTCACATTACTATCTAGACCTCATGGGCAATAATCAACAAATCCTTTGTATATTTAACTTCCGTATCTTTTTATTCTAGTTGAAATCTGGCTTTTACATGCTGTTGTTTCTCCAGCAGCACTCTTGGTGAGATGGTATCAGTTTCATATTTTTTGTACTACTGGACTGCAACTGAGGTGGTATCTGTTCCATATCTTTTGTACTACTGGGTTGTTAACACAGAATATATGCTCATTAAATATTTATTGAATAAAATTGTTTAATGGTTTAGCTCATATTTTCTTTTTTTCTAACTTTTACAAGTAGCTTTAATTTTTAAATCATAACATCTTTTTATACATTATAATGCTAAATTATGTTAATAAATTAGGATTGTTTTCAGTTTACTGAAGAAATCAAATTTAGTACCACACAGTTTATGTTTCCTCACTGTCTTAGGTTGATAATCAGAGAACAATATCATCATGATATCCACAGAGTAGCCACAGCACCTGGAAACTGTTAGAAATGCAGATTCTTAAACTCTACTCCAGACCTACTGCATCAGCAGTCTGTGTTTTCATAAGCCTTCCTGGTGATTCTGGTACAGACTAAACTTTGAGTCTCACTGCAACATAAGTGAGTATAATAGATACGTATATTGATATTGAGATTCTTTTGCAGATGTCCTATTGAAGGAGTGTTTTGAGGGTGAAACCTGTAGAGGAGTAAGGAAGAATACCTTGGAAAAGTCCTAACAAAGAGCATTTCAGCTCAAGTTTAGCCACAGTCTGAATACTATGAGGAAGTCTGCAGTATTAACCAAATCTAACCTTAGGCAAAGGAATAGGACTTATGTTATGCCTCTTAGAGTTAAGGCATAGCCCTCAGGTATATCTGCATAATATGGCTCTAGTAGGCCCAAGGAAATTTTCAGAATGGTGCTGCTGTGAACCTTTGACCTTTAGCATTCATGGCACTTTGGGTTGATAACACTGTCCAGGAATAGCATAAGAAAGACATCAATGAGGCACAAGACTGTACTTTATACCATACTTTATCTGAAATTTCACTATGAGAGAGAGAGAGAGAGAGAGAGAGAGAGAGAGAGACAGAGAGAGAGAGAGAGACAGAGAGAGAGAGAATTTAGGTTTTTATGCATATATTCCTTGGAAAACAGTAAGAGAACATTTCATCCACAGATAGAAAAATATAAAGATTAAAAACTTCCAGTGCCTTCAAGATAATTTTAATTAGTCCTTCAATCAGTTGCATAATTTTCAGTCTTTCTCAACATTTTCTTTAATTCTTGCAATCCATTTTATCCTCAGTCTTAAAATCAAGAGGTTTTTAATTTTTTTAATTTAAAATACTTTTATGAAATGACCTCTTGACCACATAATGAATCTATCCTCTTATCTATTAATTCTTTCAAATCCTGGGTATTTTAAATTGCTCAAGCCCTATTTTGTCTAGATGATTATGCTGTTACTTGTGATTTTATTTCTAAAAGTTGATAGTATGTTCATTTCAGAATCATGAATTAAGCCATAATCCTAAATAAATTGCTCAATAATAATTTAAGCTTCTGAAGGTTTGATTAAGAATGCTAAGGGATTATATAAAAAAAGTGCTGATGACCAAGTGTATGGGGACAAAAGGCAATGTCTTAAAAACTTTTTTAAGTACCCATGCATGGATATTAATAATGATAAATACTTTTCACAATTTTTCTTTAGAAAGAAAATGCAGATACTAAAATCAGTTCTAAATAACTATTTGGACATTAAGCAATTTTATAAATAAGTATAGGCATATTATAATACCTTGTGTTAATTTAAAAAATAGCTCTCAAAGAATTTAAAAAACCCTTTTTGAATTTGTAGTTTCTGTTGATGCTACAGAAATTATATAATTCTTGTTTTATATTGGTAAGCCCATTTCCCTCCCTTGCCCTCTTTTAAAATAGTTATGTTGAGTCTTTGTTTTAAAAATGTACATATACATGTTTTTTCTCATAGTTGTAATCAAGATATATTTTTCTAAATGCTTATTTCACATGCCTCTACTTTTTTTCTATCATCTTTCTTTCATAATTTATTTCTCAATTTTTTTTCTCTTTGTTACAAAATGTTTTGGCCTTATCTCTTTCTCTTGAGATATAACTAAAAGAGGACTTAGGTAAAATTATTTTAAGCACTACTTTGTATCTGTACTTCCTTTATTTCTCTCATTGACATTCTGCATCTTAGAATAAAGTCTAGTTGCGCTGTCACCCTGGATTGGTCCCCATTTTTTTCATTCTTTCATTTTCTCCTTAATCCATAAAAGACTCCTGCTTCCCTGTGTGAGGTAATATACCAGCTTGGTTAATACCATGCACCCTGATGAGAGAAAATTGGCCTTAAATGTGAGCTCCAAGATGTGAGACTTAGAGCAGGTTAGTGAAACTCTCTATTCCCTGCCTCTGAGCTTCCCCACCTGTAAACTGTGGGTAGGTAATGATCTACCTGTAGTAGATGCTATTTCTGCTCCACTCAGATTCCCCTTCAATGACCCAAACTGCTCTTTTTCTCTAGAAAATACCTCTTTGCTGATGGTAGTCCCTTTGTCCAGGAGGTTAACCACCTCAAACCGTTATTCTCAATCTGGGAGTCGCTGACAACGAATGACATCTGTGTGTTCTGAAGACTAGCCACTTACCTCCAGGAGACGCAACTCTGGTAAAGATTTGTGCTGTTGAGATATCTTCTCACCCCATATTTAAGATCAAGCATAAACATATTTGAGGCCACATCTTGCCCAGTTCATTCTCCTTTATCCTGCTTCCCTGACTCCCAAATAGATTTTGCTACAGAGCACTCCTCCAATTCTCATATACACCCATATTCCTGTCTCAGGCTCTGCCTTTAGGAAATCTGATTTAAAATTTTTGCTAGCAGAAGTGATTCTAGAAAGCATGCATGAAGGATGGAATTCTGGAGTTAAATCACCTACCGATTAGGAGGCAGTGAAAACCCCATCACTGGTGGTAAGTGGAGTATTGATAGACCCTAAAAATGTGATTGTTAAGATTTTAATTAGCCTGTGGTAGAAAAGGATAGGGTACAGTGCATTCAGGATGCACTGACTTGTACAGTGTCTCTGGCCTTTTGGAAATAGTAAAAAAAAATAGCAATTATAAGGAATAGGGATCTTGATAACTTCTGCTAAACATCATTAATGCTTAAAGAGGAAAAATGACGTCTTGGGGAAATAAATCACTAGTTTAAAACAAAGTGTGATAGAGTATCTTCTCGGCAGCCTATAAAGAGACTCTTACCTACTACTGACAGAGCTGAAAGATAAGCATTGAATCATCGCTGAAATCAAACTAGGACAATAATTACTAGATTGATAAATGAACACCAAAAGTAGAATAGGTTAAATTATGGTCTGTATTCTGTATTGAAGGATTCAAATAAAGGCATAATATAGTGTAAACTGATTTCAATCCAAAATTTTAAGTGTTCAGGCTAAAGATTTAAAAGTTACTTAATAAATATTGTGAATAATATTGAGTTTTAGACTGTAATGTTTCCTTCATTTTACAGAAATGAAAGGAATATTGCATCTTTTTGATAGTTACGTGTGATACATAATCTCATTTAATTCTCACAACTATTCCAGGGAAGTAGATACTATTGTAATGACCATTGTACAGAGAAGGAATAAAAGACAAATAATGGCTAAAACATTTAAAGGTCAAACTCAGTGGCAAGTAAACGAGCTAGACTCATAATTGAGTCTTGATTCCATGAAGTGCTATGTTGTTTTTCTATATGGTTCTTCCTATTTCTGAACAGCTGAAAATTTTTTCAAGGTTATAGCTTTTTATTGTTCATTTTTCTTTATTGAACATGGGGAAAATACATAGTCTGCATACTTTAAAAATTAGAGTGCAGTATAATGAAGATTGTCCCAATTACCTGAAAATTTTACCTTGTGAAATCAAATACGAGCAACATAATTATTCAGGCTAAATATGTCAATGGTCTAGATTTAGAGGTAGAAGCACCCTCTTATGCACAGAGAAGGATTCATTGCATTAAAAGAAAGAAGTATCCAGGAAAATAAAAGTAACTAAAGGTAAAAAGAAGAGGAATATGAGATGCTTAAGGTCAATGAAAAGATGAGGATATGAAGGAAGGATAACTAATTGTAGTTTGCTGTGCTGTTAAGAACTTTTGGGTTCAGCATCTGCACACTCACTCAGATGATATTAGGAAAAAGGCAGATTTTACTAAAAGAATTTACATGTCTGGAAGCAGAGTCAGAATCTAAGATAGCTCTAAGCTTATGATACTATTTCAATCCTGTAAGGTATCTTTATATGTACTTTTCTTTCATATGTTCTCTTCTCACTAATTCCCTTCAAAATCTTTCATCCAGATTGATTGGCCTAGTTCATTGGGAAATGCCTAATGGGTAGAGCTCTATTGCAGCATCATTGACCAGTCTTTATGATCTGCATATGAATCAGATGTTCAACCTGGTCAAATGAATGTCTGTCTTTTTATCTGTACATTTCTTTGTCTAATTCTCTTAAGCAGAGGTCTTTGGATAGGCAGTTCCTGATGGGAGTATTACTTTTAGCAGCAATATGACTGAGATAGCTAGCATACAAATTATATTACCCTAATATTTTGGTGATTACATACTATATTGTTAAAGCTAGGACACTTTCGAGAATCAAGTGAATGTTCTTAATGATTACATTAGAACCAGGGGCATAATCAGGACTCTCTCACAAATTGGAATGCATATACACTTTTTCTATGACTGACTTTTTATTTCTCTCTTTGGAAGTTGAGAAGCAAAGAAAGGACACATCCATTCATTGAGAGTTCTACTAGAGTAGGGTATCATTGATGTTAGCTAGCGTCTTAGCCCAGTTCAGTGGCTTAAGTTTAATGACTTTGTGACTTAAGTTTAGAACCATAGACATACAGCCCTGGTTTCACTAAGATAAATCCTTGTGGGTTGCTGAACAGCAAAATCCTAGAGTTATTGAAGAATTATTGAAAGAGTTATATAACAGAAAATAGATATGTTTATGAGAAATTTCCTAGTATCTCCAGAGTGCCAGTTGTTTTTTTATTATTTGTGGGACATCAAATGCTTTCTTTTCTTTGCTCCCTGTTGGTGCTTGATAAAGAGTGACAAATGTATGAAAAAGTAAAATTTAATAGTTTTGAAACAATTAGTTGAAAATCAGTAGGATTCAGAAGATGAGTAAATTCTTAATTGTGTGATCATAGTGAAATTACTTAAACTCTCTGGATTTCAGTAGCCTCAATTAAAAAATAATTACTTTAATATGAAGTCTGAAAGTATTTACTTTGATAGATTAATAACTTTGGAAACAAGTAATTATGATATTGGATAGAACTGATCTTATGAATGAGACTGAAGTCACATTTGGAGTTATAATTTGCAATTTGTGTTAATCCGTTTTCTCTAAGAAGCAAATTCTAAAAAGGAATTCAATGTGCAAAGACTTTATTAAGGGAATTGCTTATTAGAGAAAATGAGAATAAATCTATGAAAGGCTGGTACTGTTGTCACTCCAGTCTGACTCAAGAGAAGGAGAAAAGGAAGGGTAGACTGCCATGCATTCTAAAGAAAATTTGGTGAGCCTCTCAAGGAGATTCAAGACAGATAATAGATAATAGAGAAATTTCTAAGAGTTATCTGAGGTCCTTATGAGGTGTTTAAAGCCCATGTTTTGAAAAAGTGTCCCCATGTCAATAAATTATTTCTTATTCTATTATAAATTTTTACTCACTTGATCAAGCATTATTAAAATCTTATCCATGAGTACTAACTACTCTTACACAAGTATATGTCAGATAGTTCTTGTAATTATTTAGAAGTATGGTTTCTTGCCTCCTTTATCAGCCAAGCAAGTTTTCAGATAGATTATGCTAGAATATTACTTAGCTTTTAGTCTGACTGCCATGAAGGCAGCTCCTTTTGCCTTGTGTGCTAGCTGTCATTACAGAAGGCAATCCTTTGTACAAGTTCAGAAAGTCCAGGATAAGATGAAAAGTCAACATCTTCAGGGGAGTTGAAGTTGATATTACCTATCCTATGTTTCATGATCCCAGGTCTTCCCCACCAGTGCCTGACTAAGTAACCTGGCCTTGGCTGAGTATTCAAATATCTCTTAAATTTTGTGGCTCTTAACAATTAGGACATCAGCCATGCACTTCAGGAAATAAAGTCCTCTTTATAGGCAATTAATTACAGAAGCCCTCTATCTCCCATACTTAGCCATTAACTGCATGCTACCATCCCATAGCTTCTCAGTATCCTTTTGCAGGACATCAGCACAACATAATAAATTGCCAAATCAGTTGTAAGCATTGTAAGCATAATTCTTTTCATATTTTTTTTTAAATTCCTGTATCATTGTACACATCACAAAGAAGCCCTTCTCTTTATCAGGACATTTTCCTAGGTTACTGCCCACAAAAACTTTGATTTGAGTTCCCGCTTTTTCTTTTTTTTTCAGAGACTACCCATGCCCACCTATGAACCAAACCTCCAACCTATTGCCTGTATTTTGTGACTATATGCACACTCAGATACATACACACAAACACACATATACACAAAGTACCAATGTAAGTGTACATATACATAGTATTACCATAGTTTAATATGTAAATATATATACACATATATATGTAAAGATCTTGAGTGAAGAAAGGCAGAAAAAATGTTATGTGGAAATACTTTAGACCACTGTGCATTCATGTAGTCTAAGAAGAAGCAAGCCTGCCATGACACCCTCAAGACAAAATCAACAATTAGAAGGGTTTTAGTTTTTCTAAGAGTATGCCTGCTATTCCTCTTGAGAAGGTGACTGCCTGGAAAGAAGATGCAACTGTAGAGAAAATGTACATGTTTCTTAATACACATGATTTTTCAATATATATGGTGTTGTTATTGAAAATAAAAAGAAATTTAAAGGACTGCATGATAGCTGGTATTCTTTCAAGCAATAAATAGTAGGATTATGGTTTACTTTGGAAACTTAAGAAAGGAAAAAAAACTTTAATTATGAAAAAACTTTTTTAAAAAGAATGAAAGAAAGCAATAAAATATCATTATTCAAACCCTGTGCATTTTAACAACTTGTGTGGCATGAAACATCAGGAACTCATCAAGGAAATTCTTATTCTGATCACATGTGGTTTAGCAGGCAACAAATATATGTTTTTACCTCTTATATCATGAGTATGTGTATGACAAATATATGTTTCTGTCTGTTAAACTATGTGTGGTCACAACACAGAGTTGTGTCCTTCATATATATATATATATATATATATATATATATATATATATATATAAATATATATATATTTATATATATATATATTTATATGAAGGACGCAATTCCATACATATGAAGGACACAAGTCTAAATATATATATTATATATATATATATATTTATATATATAATATATATAATAGAAGATGTGTACATATGCACCTTGATATATATATGTACAAATCTTGATACTTACTCATTTATATAATATATACACTTATACATATGCATATATACACATATATACACAGACTGTATATGTATATATATATATATATATATATATATATATATATATATATATATATACTTGTGAGAGAGATTACTATAGTTTTCATCTCTGAATAGATATTTAAAATTATAATTTTCACTTATTCTTATCAAATTATCCCTGTTATATTGATTATTTATTCTGAAAGGAAATGCTATGTCTTATTTTATTTGGAATCCCATTGTTCTAGACCTTTGACTACACCTGTTGGAATGCAGTGAAGAGAAATCAATGGTCTATATCTTTTCATAAAAGTCCTAAATAATAAAAGAAGCCAAACTGTGTGCAAAGATTAAGCAAAATGGATATCCCATTGTAAATAAGAACTCTGATATACATGGCAATCCTATAAAGTTTACTATTTATTTTTGGCTATGCTTCTGTAGTGATATCTGTAAAAAGTACAAATTTATATGTGTGTAAGTATTTTTTACGTGTGAATTTCACACATCTTTGTTAGGAAAAATATTTTTTTGAAAAAGAAGACTACAAATTTTTAAGAAATAAGGAAAATAGTCTTTAAGAAAGTTGGAATTCTGTAATTTCTTTGTTTCTAAAAATAAAGCCCACCAAACTACACAGCTGAGGACATAAGGACTGGCTAGAATTCCATGCAGAGTTGCTACAGGAACTTAATGAATAAGTTGATCACCCTGCTCCTCGGGTAATTTATTTTTAAAATTAAGTGAATGATAAACTAAATTATGTTTAGAGTTAATAAAATTGGTAAAAAAAAAAAAAGAAAGAAAGAAAGACAGTAAACAGAGCTACAAGATAGAATATAGCAAAAAACAAAATCATATATTCCCCAATAGTATTAGAAGTATAAACTGTTTCCATGACAAAACCAGGATTTCCAAATCTGGGCCTATTATAATACTCTGTTTTCCCCTCTTAAAAAATCTTCCAGATTAGCCCGCTATTGGTAAGCACTATTACTAATCTCACTCAGGTTTTCCACATTAAAAATATTCTTCCTCATTTTTCCTACTGGAGTGTGAACCATTTGAGGTAAGAGCTGTGTCTTAGTAATATTTACATTCCTGTTTCCCAGAGTACTATTTCTCATACCCCAAATATTTCCTGAAGAGAATAACAAATAACACAATATATTTCTTTAATAATATCTACTCTACATCTGCTATAAATGAGTATAATCTAGATGTTAAAGGGTATCATTCTGTTATTTGAGATTTAAACACCATAGTTCTAATTCCTATCTCATATAGTAGAACCATCATAATTCACCCAATCTCCTTAGAATTTTGGGGTTGCAGGCAGGTAGCAGGGAGAGGTGTTGTTAGAAATACAATATATTTCTACTGGTCATATACATTTTGGTTTATACCTAATAGATTTATTTTTGGAATTAAATCTGCATGCTATGTTATATAAATTGAATCATTACAGACACACAAAGAACTTAAAACTGAAGGGTAGACAACTTGACAATTTCCTTCTTTCTTGAGTTCATCAACCCTGTTACAGCCTCTTCTTTTTATTATTTTATACCATTCCTTTTTACCCCTATATTACCATTTAATTCTTATACACAGTATCTTAGTTATACTTTACATATTAACAAAAGATCTTAGGGACTCATCATTCACATTTAAGGATATTTTTCTAAACAATCACACTTTTGTATCCAAGTGAAATTCTTATGACAGCTGATAAAATTTCAGCTTCAAGAAAAAGGACTCTATATAGGGTTGTATTGTATTATCTTTGACATAAATTGTACTCTATATATTAAAAGTCTACAATTTGATAAATTTTGACATATGTGAACACATACGAAACAATTAATAAATTGAAGATAATGAACATATCCATTTTTCTCAAATATTCACTAAGGCTTATTTATAATTTCCATATGTCCTTCCTCATCAATCCCAGTCTACTCCTAGGCAACTACTGATATGCTTTCTGTCAATATTGATTACTTTGCATTTTCTAGAGATTTATACAAATATAAGTATTTATTTTTGTGTTGCTTCCTTCATTTATAATTATTTTGGGGTTTAACATGAAATTGTTTGTGCTATATTTCACACAGTAGCATTCAATTTTAAATATGGCCTTTAGGTATTTCCAGGTTTTTGTTTTTGTTTAGTTTGGGGTTTTTGTTTATTACAACTTAATATACTATAAATATCACATACAGGTCCTTGTATAGAAATGTGCTTTCATATTTCTCTTAGGCAAACATCTAAGAATGGAATAACTGGTTCATATGGTAATTGTATGTTCAGATTTTTAAGAAAATGCTATAATGTTTTCCAAAGTGATAGTACCAGTTTGTATTCCCCTAGCACTCTATTAGAGTTTCAGTTCCTCCACATACTTCCTAACTATTGCTATCACAGTCTTTTTTACTTAGCCATTCTAATAAATACTTTGTAGCATATCATTGTGGTTTTAATTAACATTTCCTAAAATAAATTGTGCTGAGCATCTTTTTTTCATGGGCTTATTTGTCATCTCTTCTAAAGTAATCAATCTTCAAATATTTTGCCCATTGCTTAATAATTAGGTTTTGTTCTTATCATTAAATTATTTTGCTGGTTAGGTCTAAGAGCTTTTGTAGATTTAATAAACTGTCTTACATAGATGATCATATTACTTCTAAATACAATTTTACTTCTGCTTTTCAATCTGTATGTGTTCTATACCAGGGGTCTCCAACCCTTGGGGCTGTAGACTGGTACCAGTCCATGGCCTGTTAGGAGTGAGGCTGCACAGCAGGATATGTAATTTTAAAAATATTTTTTTCTATATTTATTGAGATCATCACATGTTTCTCTTATTTTCTAGTTTTTTATTATGATAAATTCCTTTGATTGCTTTTCAAACATTAAAACAAACTCAGAAACATCACTGGATCATAAGTTGTACTCTTTTTATGTATTGCTTTAGATTTGCTAAATTTTGTTTAAATTTGCATCTAAGCTCATGTATGATATTAATCTATAATTTTTATTTTTTGTAATAGCTTTAATTTTGGTTACATAATAAAGTTAGTTTTACAGAGTGAGTTGAAAGTTTTCCTCTTTTTTGATTTCCTGTAATATATTGTAGAAAGGATTATTTTTCTCTAAATGTTTGCCATAATTTACATTGAAGCAATTTGTGCCTGAAGTTTTCTTTGTGGGAAGATTCTTGAGCTATAAATTCAATTTTTAAAACAGGTTATCTTTTTCTTCTTGAGTGAACTTTGGTAATTTGTGTTTTTAAAGAAATTTGCTCAGTTTATCTTAGTTGTCTAATTTAATGGTATGTTTATAATATTAATTTAGTATTACTTTAATTTATGAAGAAGCTTCTATGGTGTCATCTCTCTCATTCTTGATTTTGGTAATTTATTTTCTCCTTTTATGGTCATAGACTTGTTAGAGTTTCATCATTATTTTTATGTTTATAAAAACCTAATGGTTTCTTTCTTTAATTTATTTCTATTGTTTTTCTATTTTTCACTTTATGGATATCTTATGATCTTTATTTTTTTATATTTATTTTAGGTTGAACTTGCTTTTATTGTTCTTGTTTATTAAGGTGTAAGCTAAGAACTTTTTAAATAAAAGAGTTTAGTGCTATAAATTATCCTTTATGTGCTTCATTGGTTGCAACTTACATAATCTAATATGTTCTATTTTCATTTTCATATCATTCTGAATACTTTCTAATTTGGCTTTTGATCTCTTTTCTGAACCATGTATTATTTGAAACTGTGTTACTTAATTTCTAGACATCTGGGGATTTTCTAGATATCTTCCTATTATTGGTTTCTAATTTTATTTTATTGTGGTAAGAAAACATAGTTTGCATAATTAAATTCTTTTAAATTATTGTGAATTTATTTATGACTCAGAAAAACATGGCATGCTTTTTAATTCTTTTTTTTTTTCTTCCATCAATTCAGTTTCAAACTAACCACAGTGTGGGTTTCCATAGAATTTTATTTCGAGATATTTAAGTTTCCCTTTAGGGACTAATGAATAAATTTTGTGAACCTTAAATATTTGTTTAATCTGAGTTTTCTGAGAGGATGTTCTCACACTATGATTTTAGATTAATAAATTTTGTAGAATTATAGTCTCTGCCATAATAGAATAATGCATATATGACTTGCTTCTTTCCTCTGCTCCCCACCCCACACCAAGAACAGTTGTAAAATTGGATAGACTACATGAGGCAACACTTTTCTGAAGAATTACAAAGCAGATAGTGCATGACTATGATCTTGAGGAAGAGAAATACTATAGTTGAGTGACATTTTCACCCCCTGTTTTGCTTCACTCTGCAAATTATGACACTGAAAAACAGAACACAAAAGATTAGCAGGTCAGCTAGGTGGAGGTAACAAATTAGATTCCAGGGATTCTGAGGAAATAGATTTTTGTGGGTCAGAAAACTGAAAATGAGGAAGCTATATAGAAGAGTAGTCCCAGAAATTTACATAGGTTTACTCTTGAGATCTTGCCAAATATTAAACATATATTAAGTGTCAAACTCTTGAGAGGACTGAAAAAAAAACAGCCACTGGAAGACTAGTATTTTCTTCAAAGTTTCATCGGAAATAAACCAAAATTTTATTTAGCTTTAATGTTTCTTATTTTCAAATGTCATTTTTGTTGGAAATTTACGTATTTATATGGAGAGTATTTTCTGATGACTTTAAAAATTTTATTCTATTGTCTCCTGGCAGCCAGAGTTGCTAATAAAATGTTTAATGCTTGTTTGTAAAGAACTAGAGTTTTGGTTATGAAAGCTTTTAAGAATTTCATTTCCATTACTCAGTATTCTGAAATTTCACCAGTAGGTCCTAGCTATACCGTTTGCTTACTTGGCACTAGGTATGTCCTTTCAGTCTAAAATCTTCAGCATTTTTTTTTTTAGTTCAAATATTTAATTTATTTAAAAAATCATTCATGTATTGATTTTTTTTTAGATTTAAAAATACACTTTTATTTAATAGTGCTTTTTCTCATGGATGTCAGGCAATGTCTTTTTTACAAAACACTGAAATACTCACTGATCTCTTAATTAGTATTTAATGTTTACCTTAGTGAATTAATACGTTGGTCTTTTGTATCTAAGAACTAGTTTTTTAAAACATTTTTAAAAATTAATTAATTAATTGTTTTTAAAGGGTGACTGGTTAATGAAATGCAATAAGTTTCAGTTGTACACTTTAATGGTAAATATATATATATATATATATATATATATATATATATATATATATATATATTTACCCTGTGTGTTCATCTCTCATTATATTTCTTTCTGTCACCACATACTTGACCCCCTTTACCCCATCTACCTCACCCTCCCCCACCCCATATCACTAGTTTATCGTCCATGTCCATGAGTCTCTCTTTGTCCTGTTCATTTGACTTTTAGGATTATATCCCACATTAAGTGATATCATGTGATTTTTAACTTTTTCTATCTGGATTATTTCTCTTAGAATGATTATCTCAAGGTCCATCCATGTTGTCGCAAATGGCAGTATTTCATCTCTTCTTATGGCTGAGTAATATTCCATTCTATATATGTACCATAGCTTATTTAGACAATTCATCTATCGTAGGACACTTCAGTTGATTCCATGTCCTGGCCACTGTGAATAATGCTGCTATGAACATCAGTGTGCAAATACCATTTTGGATATGAGTTTTCAAGTCTTTGGGAGTAAATACCCAGTAGAAGGATTGCTGGATTATATGGTAGATCAAGTTTGAGGAACTTCCATACTGTTTTCCATAGTGGCTGTACCAATTTGCAGTCCCACCATCAGGGTATGAGGGTTCCTTTTTCTCTGCATCCTCTCCAGCATTTGTTATTAATTGTCCTATTGATTATAACCATTCTAATAGGTGTGAAATGGTATTTAATTGTGGTTTTGATTTGCATTTCCCTAATAGCTAATGATGTTGAGCATCTTTTCATATACATGTTGGCCATTTGTATATCCTTTAGGGAGAAGGACAGTTCTCCCTTGAAAACTTTAGTTGTAAGAATTACATTTTTTAAAATGTGTATCTGTTTTTTTTTCTGTTTTCTGTACTTCTTTAACTACACGTGATTGATTAATACTTCTAAATCTCTTCTTCATGTCCTATTATTTATATAATTCTTTCCATTTCTTTATATGTTCATACCATAGTCTAAGAAAATTCTCTGGTTTCTTCCTCCATTTTACTAATCTGATTTCCCAGCATTGGCCATTTTTCTCTTCTGCCTATTAGTTAAAATAATTTTAATTTTACCTTAACAAGCTTTTTGCAGTTTATAGAAAATATAAAGTTTTTATGATAAATATTATCCTAACCACTTTGATAAAATTATTAATGTTATAACCTCATCTATAATTCTTTAGTTTGTTAATTTTGGATCTTAATGACTGTTCTTTTCTCATTTTTTTCTAAATCTTATTCTTCTGTCCAGATACTTTTCACAAATATTATTTTGCTTGAGCATATGCACTCAGCACTTATTCACACTCTTCTGTGCTCTTCATTGTACTTTAGAGGGGTCAGAAACAATATAGTTCCTCACCAGCTGGTGTCTTGTTGGTTTCTGATAGATCAATGGTGGGAGGAGGAGCATTGCTCTAGCCCTTCCAACACCCATGTAAACAATTCTCTGTATTAAATTCCCTCTGTTTGAAATACATAAAATGGTTTCTGTTTTCATTACTGGACTTTGAATAAACTCTTATAATCTGTCTTTGTAAGTTTATTATATAGAGATGCCAGATAAAATACAGAATACGATATTTGGTACATGATTATACAAAAAATCTACCCATTGTTTAACTAAAATTTAAATTGAACTGAGAGTCCTATATTTTTATTTGTTAAATCTGGCAAGCCTATGTTTATATCCCATTTCAATCTGCTTTTTTTGATTATACTAGAGGGGTAAGATATGGTGCTAAGAAGGACATAACATTGCTTGTTTTCTATATGATAATTCTCATCTATTTCTTGAGGTAACTATCTACCTAAGGCATAGTTCTACCTATTCAATTCTAGTATCAGCACTTATTGCCTTATACTGGGGGCAAATGCAGATATTGGTGCAAAAAAGCACATTTGGGGTTTCCCTGTTGTGTTAGAATTCATAATATGAAATCATTAATGTTATATAACAGTTTTCTTAAAATAATTCATATGAGTTTACCAGGAGTAATTTTCTTAAAATTTTAATATTTTAATGTGGTAAAATACACATAATATAAATTCACCATCTTAATCATTTTTAAGCATATCATTTAGTGATAAGAAATACATTTATATTACTGCACAACTATCACCATCTCCAGAACCCTTTTCATATTGAAGATCTGAAACTCTGTACTCATTAAACACTAACTCAACTCCCCAAATCATTTAAAAATTGTTTTTTTAAATGAAACTACTTTAAATCAAGTGTCTGATTTATATAATTTAATTGTTTTCTTTTGCTTATAGAAAAACCTAGCCAAATTATTCGCCCATTGTCATATTTGTATCCACACTCAAAGGTAGTTATTACCCAACTTAATTTAGCAAAAAGCACAGGCAAGTAATAAGTATAAAAGAATAAATGCTAAACAATTAATATTAACTATGTTTTCTTAGAAAAAAATACATATGCCTAAAACCCATTACATATAGAACATACTGTATTTTATTTCTAATTATTTCTAGCAAATAAATTTATCTCTTTCTTATTTACAGAAATACAGATGACTGACACCATTTATGTGTAATACCAAAAACTGTCCCAAGATAATAAAAAATCTTGATACCTTTTCTGGTTGGGTCTGAGAAAACAGACCCTGTAATGGAGACTAGTGTGTAGTATCAGCACCTGAGGAAGGAAAGAAAAAAATAAATGGACAAGTGGAAAGTTGGGCTACGATTCAGTCTTAAGAGCATCTGCTGAACCTACATGGAATATAGAATCTAGAAGAACTCAGAAGCATTCCACTTTATGGTGAGGGACTGAGTCTACACCCTCCTGCATTCACTAGAAATATGCTTGTGAAGCTTATAAACTCCAAGAATGATATTCTCCAGATGATGACAATTTCATAAGAGGGCTAACAATTTGTAGCACTTCCTGCAGCGGGGGACTATCTTTCAAACCTTTAGAAGGAACTCTGAACTGTAAATCATCACATCTACTATAATATTGTAAAGGCCTAATTTGGAAAAACAGCATTGTTTTTACCACTTGGAAAGAGGGGCATGCTCAAACATTGTGAGTGAGTGGTAGAAATAAGAATATTGACATTTCAGCATTGTTAATAAAGGAAATAGAAATGAATTATATATATATATATATAATCTCTAAAACTTTACTTTTTTGCATTGGAACATTAATAAATAAATATCTTATTTCTTATAAATTATTGCATAATATAATGCATCAATAAAATTATTTTCTGTTTCCTAATTATTGTAATGAAATACTATAGAAATCTAATACTTTCTGACAAAGACCAAATGTAAATAAATTAATAAAAAACAGAAGGGCCACATTCTTCTATGAATAGATTTAAGATGTCTTTATTTTTATATCATTCCTGGTATGCTAATAATGTTTGAGTATTTATCTAGGTTTGAATAAAATATAATTGTTTACTATTCTTAAAGAGTATCCCTGTAAAAGAGAATAAACATTGAACACATGTTGCTAGACATGCAGAAGAGGTTTCACTTTTAGCTTTATAGAAAGAGAATACTAAAATTATAAATTATCTTTGTTATTTGATACTCAAGAATATGTTAACATGCTTTCCTGAGTTTGTTTATAGAGGCTCCAGAATGTCTATTGATAAATTCATTTTACAAACACTCAAACCTAGCAGTTTATCTTCTCTAACTTTAAAAGCTCCTGTACAAGTTTAGTGAGTTTTTTTTCTTTCCCCTCTCTCTCTCCAATTAGTATCTGAGGACAAGATCCAAGGTATTTTTGTTGTTCTTATGTGAGACTGCAACAACAACAACAAAAATTCTCCATACTTTTTGGTCTTATGATTGATAATGAACTCTAATTTCCAAAGGGTTTTGACAGTCTATCTCATTAAAAAAATGACCTGTTAGAGTAACGTTTAAGGAAGCACCACAGCAGGGCTCTGAGTTAAAACAGTGAGATTTGACTGTCCATCTACTATTCTGGGGGAGTTGGGGTGGTGCATATAATTGATATTTTCTTTAGTTTCCTCATATATAAATGGTAAAAATTCTTGTCAAAATAAGATGCTGTAAAAATTAATGAGCAATTTCATTTGAGATATTTAGCTGTGTTTGACAACTGGCAGCATTTAAATATGTTTGTTGTCCTTATTGTTGTTTTAAGCTTTTGAAGATGTATCTTGAAAGAAGAGGCAATAAATTGATCTAATGTATATTGATCTGACAAAATGTATTTTTCACTTGACAAGAATGGGAATAGAAGTATTCCAATTACTGAGACCATTATACCCTCCAACATTTCAAAAAACACTTACAGACAAGTACATGATTAGCTAATAATTCTTTAAAATGGAACTTCAGACCTTTAACTCCTTTCAGTCCTATTATAGATTGTTTAGAGGATTGCTGAAGCCAGGGGGCTAAACAGATTTATAAAATCTATATTAATACACAAATTCCTACAGCAAACCTGAGTGATTATCAAAACGAAACAAAAACATTATTTAGATAATTTTCCTGAGTTATCATTGTGCTGATATTCCCAGAATATCATGTGCTGATATTCCCAGAATGTTTTTAGGTGGGGGACTGTCATCCTTTTCTGGTGACAGGGCTTGTAAACAAAATGCAACCAAAAGGCTTGAATATAGGCACTACTTGAAAAGGCCACTTGATCTATTGCTTCCTGTTTTAGTCTCTAAACACAAGAATATAAAAAGCACATAATGATTTAAAGGAACACATATTCTTTTTGTGCTTCTTTTGGTGAAACACATGCCTTGGTCCTTTCCTAACACATACAAGCCCCTGAGAAAAGTCATAATAAAATTTCTGTCCGAAATAAAGTCTGAAAGAGCAGAATCCTAGGACCAGTATAATTTATTATTTCTTGGGAAACGTTATATATCATCTGAAATTGAGGGCTTAGATCTGAATATTCCTTGGTATATGTGAGAGGCGCTAAAAATTTATGTGAAAATGTAACACAAGGAAGCTTATTTTAATCACTAGCAAGCAGCATCAGATATTCTTTGAGTAATAACTATCTCTGTCCCCAGAGTTAACTTGTAGAGTGAAATCTAATTTTATTTTCATCCTTAACTATATTTCTATTTCCTATCTATGCTAAAGAGAGCTGATTTTTACTCTGTAATTTTTGGGTGTATTGGCTCAAATTACTATAAAATTTTGTCAGCAATATTAATTCTGAATCTTTTATTCTATTTAAAATTTAATTTATATTCCGCCTACATTATAGTATACACTTTCCTCTTCGAAGCACCTGTGTGCTCACACATGCACATACATGTAACTGTGTGGTTCTACTTCTGTGTGTGTTTTTTCCATAAGAATGCCTGTTAAAAGCATAATCTTTTAGAATAAATCACATGCCTATAGCCCAGACCAAAATATATATATATATTGGGGAAAGAAAAAAAGTGCATTGATTAATGGTCAAAAATTCTTAATAATATTGCAGAATCATTGACAGATATAGGGAGTTGGCAGTTTTTTTTAAAGTATAGTTGGTATCCAATCTTATATTGGTTATATTAATTTCAGGTAAACAAAAATTATATTATTCTCCTACATTATAGTAAACATTTGACTGCCATGAACAGTTTTTATAGTTATTAGAAGTTTCTATTTGAAAAAGTGCCACCTCTTTTCTGTACACTAATTTACAATACAATCATTATTATATAATAAAAAACATTTTCTGATGATTTAGTGAAATGAGAATGAGTCACTTTTCATTCTCAGTGGATAATTTCTTATGATATTTTATATTCCTGATTATACTGTTCCTTTACTTGGAAATATATCATTTAGCCAATGACCCCAATACTTTGTGTATTATAGTTTATTAGTTGTACTGGGTATTCCTTGCTTACTTTTCCAGATATGCTTTCCACCCTTCCACTTTGTACTATGCCCCAGAAAGCTGATCTCTATGACCTGCATCAACTGAATTTCCTTGCTCTTTGACTTCCAGTTGTATTGGCCAATGAAAATTACTAACACTGTTTTAGTGGTTAATAAAAAAATGCAAGTTAAGGCTAGATCCCTCACTGCCTGGATGTGAATTAACCATGTTTGAGACCTCTCTAAGGGCCAAGCAGCCCTCTCCTATAGCTGTTAAGTGTTGCAGAGTTTTGATATTAATAGTTCCCCTTGTCCTTTCACACACAGTGGTGTTAATAGTTTTCTGCAAAAACAATGAGATGTTTTACCATTCCCTGTGGGTTTTCTTTAATCCTGTGAACACCTTTGTAAATAAACAAACAAAAAACAAATCCCAATTCCAATATTAATAATCTCTCTTAAATCATCCCCTTTGAAAGTGCCATTTTTTTCCTTCCAGAAGGCTGAATGATAACCAGATTAGGTTTTATTTCTCTTTAAAGTTTTTGACAAAAGACACTTTTTATAAAACCTTGGGGGGTGATTTTATAGTACCTCAGTTTTGTATTTCAGATTCCCAGGTGTATGGCTTCCTTTGAATATGTCAAAACTAAATTTTTCTACAATATGATTCCAGGTTATTGTAGAGACAAGAAAAAGCAATGGATATCAAACAGAGATTTTAAGCTTGAATTTTAAAGTAATTTCAGAGATGTGAATTGTTTTCTTGTCTCAAGATATTTAAAAAAAACTGATTTAAAAATCTCTAATTAATTAAGAAGACAAATATGTAGGGCAACCTATATAATCAACTGGACAAAACATATAAGTAAGAAATTATGAAAAATATTTAGTTTTCTCTTAAAGTTCAGGAAAACAAACATTCAATATGATATGCCAGCTAAAACATAAAAATAAATGACAGGTGGAGGGATTTAAAATTCAGAATAATCAGTTTAAAATAAAATGTTATGAGTTTCTTGTTATACATAAGGTGAAGATCAGTAGTTATTTTTTGCTCACAACTATCTAATAATCATTTAATAAATGGCATTATTGCATGGTTCTTTGAGTTTAACTATTTACAGAACCTTATCATAAGAAAATCAAATGACTAATAAAACCCAAACCAATGCAAACCAGTAATTTCATCTGCAGATGCATACAAAAACCAAGAACATGTAGAAATATAATGATAGCATCCTGATTCTAATATATTTAAGCTGACTTCAGCCAATAATTGAATGTTTTTCATTCACAAGCTAGCTTAGTGATTTAAGTGCTACCATGAATCCCATTTATTTTTATGTTGAGGTTCTAGTAGTAACCTAAAGAAAATATGCAGAATAAACAGACATTCGAACTTTGTTTAGTTGGTTTGAGTCATCTTTATAACCCTCAGAAAAGCTGTTCATTTTTGAACAAGAGTTGAACGTTAAAGGGCCCAATATCTAAATTAGAGTTTAGATGTTTGAAGAGTTTAGAAGAATGAAATGAGACTAAAGAAAGTCTATATTGTTTTATGTAACTTAATATTGATATAAAAGCTAACATCTGAATAGTAAATCGATGATATATTAATTGGCCAAAATGTTTATTAATGTGTAAAATGGAAAAATGACTGAAACATTTACAGATTTCATAAAAGTAAATACATGCTTTCAGAAGTGAAAAACATTAACATCTCACGGTTTGTTTGTTTGTTTTTAATAATATATGTCAATCAAATATTTATGAATAAAATAAAAGAAAAGCCTGCAGTGCCAAACAGATTAGACACAGCAAGCTAAGAAAAGGAAGATGGATAGAATTGTTCACAGGGCAGATACTCTTTCCCCAGTCTCACTAAGAATAAGAAGAGCTGCATTTGTGGAAACTTAACTAAGCAGAAACCTGCAGTGTCTGCTCGGTGTTGCTGACCTGCCAGCTGGAAAGAGCACTGAGTTTAAAGGGTTTAAGCTCTCAAAGAAGCCAAGACTTGGCTGATCATCTTGGGCTCAGCATATTGTGAGGCATATGAACTCTCTTCAAAACTGGCAGGGAAAAAGAAAGGAAAATTGGAAATCTAAACACAACAGCCAGTTAAAATTTAGACAATCTTAAGGATTATGTTTTGTTTTCTGAAGTATTTAGTTATACTCTTTGTTATCAAATACGCAAATAAATGAATTTACGTTTTGAGGACTAAAGAGTGGCATAACTTCATACTGCTGCACTACTTTTTAGTGCACTAAAAAAAAGACAAAAACAAAAGAATATACACAATTTCTACAATGAAGTAAAAACTTAGTGCCATTTTTAAATGTGATCTAGTTTTATTTTCTGTTTCTAGAAATTAATTTATATAATTTATTAACATGTTTTATTAATTTTAATAAAAATGAGTATGTTTAAACATAATTTAATAGGATAATTGAAAAAACTTGAAAGATGTTATTTTCTAAATGAATATGCACTATAACCCAAAAGTAGCAATAGCATTTATTATTATTGTATTAGAATGAAAAAAATTAGCTTCACTCAAATAGAGTTAAAAATATTAATTTCTGTCTACTTTGTTTTCTACTTTAACATTTCTGTTTGTTCTGTATATAAGAGCTAACACATGTCCCTCACTCCTGGGAATGTAAAAACATGTTGCCAACAACATTCTCAAACTGACATAGTTTGGATTTATTGCATAAATACAAAAACCAATTCTAAAGATAGTCAAAGTTTGCCACTCCAGGGTACTTCACACATTGAAGGCCTACAGGGTAGATTCTGCCTTCATATCTGCCATCAGCATTTCCCATGATGCCACCCGGAGTTGCTGAGCTACAAGTTAAGAATAGAATACTTATTGGTCACTTTACTGACAAGTTTTTGGGAAGTTTATGAACAAAAAGCATTTACTAAAATTATAATAAATAATATTTTGCATTATATTTAGATTCATATTTCTAGCTGAAACACATGAGAATAAAATAAATATATACTTCTAGATTCAACTCTAAATAATTTCAAAACATAAAGTAAATATTAAGAAACTTTTAGTAAAGTTTTAATTACTGTTTTATATATTTATTTTATTTACTACTAGGTAAACTTCTTAGCTTACCTCTTTAAACTTCATATTATAGCTTTGGATTATACCTAATTAGTGTTTCAAAATATAATTATTATGCTACAAGTGAAAGCAGAATATCATATTCTGTAACATTATACCATGTGTGGTGACATCAACTATGTCAGTAAGGAAGAAAAAATGAATTATTTTAACAAGTAATTTAGACATTGTTTAGTGTTAACACAAATTCAACAGAGAGAACTTTTTGATTATCTCCAACTAGTGAAACACATGCTATTTTAAATGCTTCCTCTGTTTGAGAAACATATCTTTTTCTAGGACACAGGCTTTATTTCCAGCAGCTCTTGAAGATTTTTTCAGTTGAGTTTCATTTTGCCAAATTAAAGTTTTATAAATTGTTTACATGCGTCAAAGTTTCTTGATAGTTCCATTGGACTATTTACTCCCCTAGCAATAGTAAGCAGGCAACAACATTTCTGTCAGTGTTAACAGCTGATCTGTCAAGTTTTAATGGTGTGGCTCAAGCAGGAAGATGTTGTATGGGGGGAAAGCAAGCTGTCCAGTACTTGAGAAGATGTGGTTTGTCAACAGTATGTCTGAAAGTGTTTGACATGACGCATTCTTTCTTCACCAAACTTACAGCCCTATGTCTCAAAGCATATTCTCACCTGGAATCAATCTGTTGAATTCCTTTTAACTTTTAACAGGAAAAGGGGAACTACATTTAAGGAATATTAGTAAAGAATATTAAAGAGTTTTTAACGCATAATTTTTAATGATACCATGACTAAAGATAATAATGAATGCTAGTTGCTTCTTCGCATCCAGCAGTAAATTCCTTCATCCAGCCATAAGGAGAAATAAAAAATCTGTCTTTAAAAAAAGAGTTATATCATATAAAATCTACTTCCCCAAACTAAGGGGGAAAGTGCAGACACTGTGCAACCTAAGGAATTTCTCTGCAATCTGAAATGACCCTCTTATTTGGCTGTAAATCTCCCTCACACAACCCTGGGGTCTTGCTTGCAGAGGTGTAAAGAAGTAACACTGCCTGAATGAAAATTAAAAAAAAAAATTAGGGCATAGGACTTTGCTAGCTACCCATGATTTGTGGCAGTGCTTATCAGTAGCCAGGGTGGGGTGCTTCACTATGAGAATACCAAATCTTTTCGTCCCAGGCTGCCATATTTCACTCTAATGTCGATATATCAGGGGAAATGAACGCTAAACTGTAACAGTCATAGGTAGTGCTGGACATGTTTGTAACACATGCATAGAAAAATGTACAGCTGGGAAAAAACTGTGACACACCTCCTAGTGACTTGCTTGACAAGATTTCTTGCCTTTTGACTGATTCAGTAGCAACAACACACCTTTACACATGGTGACCTCACTGATCTTGAGAGGCTCTTCTACATGTCTATATGTATTAAATTACTCTATGACAGGAACCAGCATATAAAATAATCCTCTTGTATCTGTTGAAAATTACATTCCTCAAAATTCAAATTTTATCTTTAAAAAAAATTACATAGTAAGAATTTACAACTAAAACTTTATTAATTGAACTTTGTGATAACTCAGACCAAGACTAATATTCTTTCATATTATCTCTAAATAAAGATAATATACTTTATATCGATTATGTTATGCTATATTAATATTATAAATTTTTAGAAAATATATTTTATTGGATAGCATTGAAATAAAAAGTGTAGATACTTAAGCAATTTAGAGACATTTTCATGACTTGAATATTCATTTAAAATAATTTTTATCAATATATATTTTTTGCTAGCTTAGCTAAATCTCATTAATATAAAGCTAATTTTCCCATTTTAGGAAAAATTATCAGAGTTACAAGATTGCAAATTTCAGCCATCCACACCTCTGTTCTATGAACCCAAGCCACACTTTTTACACACATAAGATCTTTGCATACTCATGGAAACTGAAACAGACTGCAAGA
This sequence comes from Macroglossus sobrinus, assembly GCA_004027375.1. Taxonomy (NCBI): domain Eukaryota; kingdom Metazoa; phylum Chordata; class Mammalia; order Chiroptera; family Pteropodidae; genus Macroglossus; species Macroglossus sobrinus. The sequence goes on along the minus strand of PVKZ01000253.1, from coordinate 880,393 downwards.
TTTTAAAAATAGAATTAGAAATGTGTTATAACTGGTTAACAAAAAAAAATAGAGTGGTATCCAAGCAAAAAAAAGCAATGTTAATGCCAAACAGAAGGCTCCTGTGTCGAACAAAGTGCCCCTGAACACATAGGAAACAAAGTATATTCAACCAATGGGACAAATGACCCTTACTTTCAAAAGTAGCAAAATCTGATCCTTGATTTTTCTCAAAAGCAGAATGAATGTAACAGGCCTAAAACTGTCCTCACCCAAGTGGTCAACTCGTATTCTTCAGATTCTTTTCTCAGTACAGTGGCAGGGGTATTACCAAATGGAGGGGTAACACCATCACTTACTGGCCTCAAACATCAACTCTCCTTTTCTCCAGATTGCATTAGAATTACCTCTATTGGTTATCATAACCCATTTAAATTCTGAGTAAGCATTTCTGATAATTGTGTAAACTGTACATTTTACGCTCTGTTGGGTTGAGGATAGATGATCTAGACATGATTAGCCATTGAATGTACATTGTAGATTTTCTTCTGTTTGCAGAAAGACCAAACCTTTTTTAAAAATGTATTGTTAAGGGTGCTATAACTTGGTAATCTATTACTAGACATATTTGGCTAAAACATTTTATTTTTATTTTTGTTTTTATTTTTGTTTTGGCTAAAACATTTGTTTTTATTTTTGTTTTAAAGGCAAAAATAAAATCTCATAACCATAAAACTGATACCAAAGCAACTAATGTCCATTTATCTAAACTCATTTTTCTCTTTACTTATTCTCTTGAATGTCACTGCCACTCTGTTCCATTAGGAACAAAGTCATAATGCTACCTTTTGCTTTTCCCTTTTCTTCATCATTAGCCAAGTGAATTGACACTTTGCAGTCAAAATTTCTTACTGTGTATTTTTGTTTCCCCAGTTCGTTTTTCCAACTCTCACTGTGATTGTACATAAAAATTTTATTTCGAGTTACTAAAATAATCTCATATTTGTACTTATTAACCTCAATTTCTTTATATTTCTTTTACAGTTGCCTATTTAAGCTTTCTAAAATGCCATGCAATTAGCCTGATCAAAATTTTCAATAATACACCATTAGATGAGTGCCCAGGCTATGCCCACATTTTTTTTTGTCTGTGAATCATATCATTGAAATTCATCATACAAATTTTGATTTGCAGTAAGTTCAGTATTTTCTAATTTCTACTTTGATTTCTCCTTTGAATCATTGGGACAAAAAAGGCACTTCTAGATGTGCCTTTGTTCTATTTCTGTCCATGTTCTATTTCTTGAGCAGGTGGTTGTTATATGGTCTGTATTCACCTTGTATTGATCTATACATAGAGAGCTATATTTATGCTTGCACACTTTTCTGTACTGAGTTATAATTCAATTTTTTTTAAAAAGTTCACTTGAAAAGCAAACTAAGTTGTTAAGGAATAAAAAAAGCTGTATCAGCTTAGGTTGCTGAGAAGTTAGATTGTAAAGTGTGGTTCTAGGCAATCATCATGTTAAAACCAGAAAACTTTCCTAGAATGAATCCAACTGACTATAAGCAGAGTTGGAAAGTGTAGAGAATAACAGAACAATAATGTAGATGTATGGAATGCTTTATTTTATTTAGCTTTAGAATACAGAGTACAGAGTTGTATGTATAAGATAATAACAACAAATGTAAAAGTCTAACGTTATATGCTAAACATTGAATGAAATGTTTAATAAACATTCTCTTATGTAATAGCTATTTATAAAAGTACTTCTTAATTTTCAAATATATTAGTACTTTCTTATTACTTTTTGTTATTGATTCCTAGCTTAATTCCACTGTGATCAGAGAATTTACTATGTATATTTTCAACCCCTAAAAGCTTGTTGATGAGTATTTGCTTTGGGGAGCAGCATGTGGTTGCTTTTTGCAATTGAAACAAATGTATATTCTGCAGTTGTTTTGTGAAGTATTCTATATATATATATATATATGTGTATGTATATATATATATATATATATATATATATATATATATATATGCCTACTAAGTTCTAAAGTTATGTAATTGTGTTGTTCAAATCTTCTATATTCTCCGACATTTTCTTGTGCACCAATCTACAATTTAAAAGTTTTATTAATTTTTAGTTTTAGAATTCATTGAATATATTATATAGCACTTAGGTTTCTTTCAACATTTATTTGTCATTAAAGCTCTTGAAATACTTCTCTTAAACTCAGAATCTGAATACTACAACTTCTAAATCTCTATTGTATCTATTTTTATTATCTGTTTTTTCTCTTGGTTTTTAGTTATTTTTTGCTTTTTTAATGACAAGTTATTTTGATTGATTTTCAGATTGAGAAAATTTAGTATAAACTTGTAGTGATAATTTGAAGGATTACATGATATATTACTCCAAATTTTTCTTCCATCTGTCAAGTTAATGCAAATCACCTTGAACCAGGATTTCTAAAACTTGGCACTGTTCATATTTTGGACCAGATAATTTTTTGTTTTGCAAAGCTCTCTTATGTATTGTTGGATGCTTAGCAGCATCCCTTGCCTCTACCCACTAGATGCCAGTAGCATTCTCTCAAGCTTTGGCAATTAAAACTGTTTCCATATATATGGCCAAATGTCCCCTGGGAGTTGGCTGTGGTGATGCCCCTGCTAAACGACCACTGCCTTAACCCATGAAGAGCTATATTAATAATGTAAAGCTTGTTTAGTCTTTGTGAGAAATATTCTTTTCTTATATGACTTTATTTCTAGGCCAAATTTTATTATTACAATAAACTCCAAAGTATTTATCAGAACCCCTCTTACATTGAGCCCCCTGCTCTATGAAACTGATGAAAGCTTTCCTCTATATCTCAGCCCCTCTATTACTTCTTTCTGCTCAGTCTCTCAGCTTCTCATTTTCTGCTTGTATTTGGCAAATATCTGAGAAGAAAGTGATGCCAAAGGTCAGACTCACATTCAGGATTTTTTTTGTTATATTGATAACTCCCCAATCCCTTAATGCAGATGCTTTATATTAGCCTTTCAGCTATTTTAGTTGTTCTCCCATAGTTGGTTGGTATCAAATAAGCTAGTCTGCCATTGTCAGAGGCTAAAATTTCCCTTTGACCAACTACTTAAATATAAGTACCAAGATTGCATTTCCCTACTTATTGGCCTCTTATGTGTCACATGTCCATGCTGGAATGAGTCACTGTATCCATACAGAGCGGATGACAGGTAGTTCTACAAAGCAAATCTAATGGCTGTTACCTAAAGGAGCAGAGAAAGCGAGGCACAGTGGGAAGAAAAGGGAACAACTGGTGGACCTTGGCGGGTAAAAACAAGTTTTTCCAAAAATAAGTGAAGACTAAAATATAATTATTGTTCTATAAATGTTAAATTTCTCCTTTTTTAAAAATAGTTTACTAATTTAAAAAAACATTTGCTTAAAAATTTAATCTCAAACATTACGTTTAAAACCCTACATTGTAAATTTCTGATATACTAATAAAACTCAATGTACAAGGAATATCACTCAACAGAAATAAACTCTAATTTGACTCAGAAAAGAACTGGATGTAAAGATACATATTATTTTTCACAAATGAGGTTGAATCACTTCAAAATATTATAAATCTTGTGGTCAGAAAATGTTTTATCTCCCACACATTTGTGATGTTGGTAGAATTAAATTAATGCATTTATTTCAAATGTGTGAGGTGGGCGAAAGGGAAGGAAAAAATTAATAAATAGAACCTATAAGCAATAGATCTAGTTTCTTTATACTTAAATTTCTAAGAGCTAAAAACAAATGTATTGCAATGTACACTATGTAAGTTTTTATATTAAAATATACATATAGTAAAGATATGTAAAGCATTGTTAATTTTTTTTGTTAAGTAGACATTTTTAGTGAAACTAACATTTAGTCAAGTCAATATGAAGCATTCTGAAACTGTATTTTATGAATTATCAATAAATACATTTATGATTATTAGTTGTGTTGAATGGTGATTAAAGTTTTTCAGATATGCATGCTTTACCCTACCTGTTGTACCTATTACTCTCACCAATTCAAATACATGATTCAATTTTGTGTATCATACATACATACATACATGAATATAGAAAAAATAAAATATTTTATGTTTACTTCTGTTTCTGCTACTTAATACCATGGCCAAAACAAACATTTACCATTGATAAAAATGTTCACTCTTTTGGTATTTGAGCAGTTACGTGTGAATTCTCTACCACTTCTATAGGTATTGTCACTAATGAAGCCAAAGACAATTTTTATCCAGAATTATTCAATTAGTTTATCTAGTTCACGAGAAAGGACTATCTGCCAAATGCTAGCCAGCCATCTCTCATCTATGTGCTCTTGGCATATACCTTTACCAGAAAGATCATTTCATAAGAGTACTACAAATTAATTTCAATCACTGCTCAGAAAATAATTAAAACTGCTTTTTATACTTGTAGACTTGTGTGTGTGTGTGTGTGTGTGTGTGTGTGTGAGAGAGAGAGAGAGAGAGAGAGAGAGAGAGAGAGAGAGATTGAGAGAGAGACAGAGAGACAGAGAGAAACAGAGAGACAGACAGACAGACAGACAGACAGAGAAATTAGTATTGTTTTGTATAAAAGAAAAGGCTGAGGGGCAGCATTATGATAACTTTTATCATAGGGCACTATTAAACCTGACACCTATGACATATTTGTGTTTTTTTAAGTAGGTAATAAATAAATTAGTGATAATCTAAACATTTACCAAATGTAATTTAGTAAAAAATTCACCAGGGATAAAAGGACTTCAAGAGAATTCTCTAAACATGGAGTAGGCAAAGTGGAAGGATTGACCTGCCATCATAGATTTTTAAAAAACTATTTGGTTTAGTTTTTTTTTTTTTAATTCTATTAGTAATATAATTGGAGCAGAGGGGAAAGTGTAGAAGTATAAGTATGAATTGGTTAACTTAGCTTTCATGAACTTCAAAGGGGTGGGGAAAGATGTTATTTCTGGGTCATAACTTTAAGACAGCAGAGCTATTGAAAAATCCAAGTGCTTTTCAATGTACACAGGAATTTCATAGAAAACATACATAAGCTGTCAAGTTATTTTCTGTCACTGTCATAATAAAAAAGTATCACATTTATTTAGAGAAGAAAATGTATTTTCTGATGAGATAGTCAAACTCTGTTCTAAAGGAGTTTCTTTGTTTAAAGCAAATAGAAAGAGAAGAGCAAAAAAGTGGAATTAAGAATTCTTATACTAGCCCATGCCATTATTTTATGAAATAAAGAAACATGCAAATATACATCTAAGCAAAGAGGAAAGGAGCACAACTTATTCCTAAAATAACCAGACAGTCTCCTTTTTGACTTTTGTCAAACTTACCTGGACAAAGGAAAAATGGAGAGAGTGATATCCACAATATAGCAATAACATCAAAAGCTAGGAGACCCAGTGAGACACAAGGTGGTTTTGAAAAAGTTATGTGGGTTGTGGATGGTTCTAGCCTGGCTAAACTATTTAACCTAGTCATGGTAGTGAAAAAATAATAAATAAGATAAAAATTAATTTGAGTTTGTTATTTCTGCCCATAGCCCACCCTCCCTCCTAGCATTGCCACCTGGGAACAGTCATCGGCTGCTCCCTTCTGCAGAGGTCAGTGGTTAGTAATAAGACACAACAAAAGACTTTGGGTAAGATGCTTCCTGAAAGAGCATAGGTGAGAAGTGATTGATTTTCTGTGATTTTCCTATTTGTATTATAAAAACATTGTTTTCTCCAAATGTTGCTCTTCTTCAGGATGTTAAAGTGAAGTCCTAAAATGAATCTTGTGAAATAATAGCAAATACATGCAATTAAAAATGGTTCGATGGGGACTGGAGCTCTTCACAAAAAAAAAAAAAAAAAAAAAAAAAAGAGGGGGTGAGGAGCTCATCTTCCATAACCCACTTGAACTCATTTGAAATAAGTACTATCCTTCAGTTCTTTAATACATGTTAACAGCAGAGTAGCTTATAGACTTAGGAAAATAAGAACTATTAGACTGAGAAAAACTAACCAAAGAGAACTGATACCTTCGAAGGAAAAAGACTGTATATTATATACCATCTGAAGCAGAAATATTAGGGCTAAAATCTAAAAAGATCTTTAAAAAGTCTAAAAAAAAGAATTGAGTTAAATAGCAAATTCAAATAAGAAAGAAAAATTCTTAAAGAGTCAAGTGGGAATATTAGTTGTAAAAATGTAATAAAGACAAGATAAATGGGAATAGTAGATGGAATTCAGCTGAGGATCAAATTGTTTAATTGATCATATTATAGAACTCAGGAAGAAACAGGAAAGATATGGAGAAAATGTAAATTTTAAGAAATATGAAAATAAAAGAATTTCATTTCACATAATATTCATATAAAATAAAAACTCAAGAAATACAATGAAGAATTATTTTAAAATAATTTAAAAAATAATTTTGACTTTCAGTAAGAGATTCTAGAAAGTACAAAATAATTAAGCATAAAAGAAAATAATAATAAGTATATCATTAAAATTTAAATTAATTAATCAAAAGGCATCTAAAGAAAGTAAAAAGTATGCTAGAAAATAGAAGATATTTGTAACACATAGTCACAATGAACTTATATAAAGAATAATGAATACTGTGTAATTAAAAAGTCTGACAATATCAAAGATTTGAGGCTCTGTACGTAATCTGTATAGCTAAAACATTGCCAGTGAGATTTTTCAACCATTTTCTAAAACAATTTGGCAATGTCTAATAAAGATGAAACTCACAAGGAGCAACTTTAGGTCATGTATAACAAAAATGTAAATAAGAAACTTTATAGTGGTCATCTTTGCATTACTAGAAAAACTGGATAAAATTGAAATGCTCATTGATTAAAACTGGAAAAAAATGCTGATTTAATAACATACAACAGTTGGAATAAAAAATACTAAGCATGATTAACAACCTTTATTAATCTTATTAGCATCATATTTGTATTGGAAGAGAAACTCCTGGTAGAAAAAATTGTGATATATTTTTTACATAGATTGAAAACAAGTAAAAACTAACTACAGACTTTTTAGGCATTAAGTAAGTATGTGAGAAAATGAGAAAATGATAATGTAAAAATAGTAGTTACTTCTGAAGGGAAGACTTGGTGATGAGATATGGGAGGTTTATAAAAGTGGATGTAAGCAACAGAAAGTATACTAGTTTTGAGGTTGTATGATATGTTCATGGTGATTTAATATATTATAAAGTACATGAATGAAATAACATAAAACAGATAATTATAAAGGGACTATGGATATATCCACAATGACAATGTACTATGAACCAAAAATTGTGATTCATTCAGTTCTACACATTTCTCAAGAAATAAAGCAAAGATGGGGTTATAAAATAAACTAATTTGTGTCCCAAAATTCTGTTTCTTTTTCTAGATTTAACAATAAAAATAGACTTCTTCCTTTCAATCTAAAAACTCAACTGTTTTCTCACTCATTCAATGTCTTATTTGAGTTTCCAAACATAATTACTTTTAAAAGCATTTAAGTATTTAGAGCAGTGTCTATCAAAGAGAGCTTGAGATATTTTTAAAAGATAGAAAATCAAAAAGGAATGGAAATGGAAAACAATATGAAAACAGTAGATATAATCAGAATATTTTAAAGCTATCGACATAATTGTAGTTGTCTGCTTCAAATGAATCATGTACCACTAATTTGATCATTACAATATTTATGTGCCTTGTATTATCTATTTTTCCTCAAAAATGTCATTATAATACAGGCAATTAATTTATAGTAAGAAAAGCTCGCTTTTCTTTTTTTATCAAAATATAATTCACATATCATAAAATACAGATCCTTTCAGACAGATCCTATCTATCTATCTATCTATCTATCTATCTATCTATCTATCTATCTATCTATCTATCTATATCTATCTATCTATCTATATTCTGGATACAAGGCCCTTCCTAAATATATCATTTGAAAATATTTTCTTCCATTCCGTGAGTTGTCTTTTCACTCTCTTAATAGTAGCTTTTGAAGCAAAAATAAAATAATAATTCTAATGATGTCCAATTTACCTGTGTTTTCTTTGTTTGGTTGTACTGTAATTGTCATATTTAAGAAGCCATTTCTTAATATATCTATGGCTTCTGAGTTTTATACATTAGCGTATCTCTGACATTTATAACTTTGATTTATTTTGAGTTCATTTTCACATATGTTCTGAGGTAGGGGTCCATCTTCATATTTTGATTGTGGATATCCTGTTCTTTCCTTCATTGATTCACTTTGGCACCCCTGTTGAAAATCAATTGACCATAATGTATGAGTTGATTTATGAATTCTTTCTTGTATCCTATTGATCTATGTATCTACCTTTATGCCAGTACCATGCAGCCTTGAATATTATGTTTAATAATAATTTTTGAAATTAGAAAGCTGTAAGTCTTCTGACTTTGTTGTACATTTTAAAGACTGTTTTTGCTATTCTGAGAACCTTGCATTTCTGTGTGAATTTTAGAATTAGCATGTCTATTACTGAAAAAAAAAAGACAACTGAAATTTTGAATGGGATTATGTTGAATCTGTAGATTAATTTGGGAAATTTTCATCTTAACAAAACTATGTTTTCTAATACACACAAAAAATATCTTGCCATTCATTTAGGTATTTAATTTCTTTCACTGATGTGTTTTCAGATATATGTCTTGTACTTATTTTATTGACTATCCCTTTGCATTTCATTATTTTTCATGCTATTATGAGTGGAACTGTTTTTATAATTTTTTTTACTGATTTCTAGTATATAGAAACACATTTTTTTTATATTGATCTAGTATCCTGCAATCTGCTGGATGCACTTATTACCTCTAAGATATTTTTTAATTTCTTTTTTAAATTACCTAGGCTATAATCTTCCAGTAAAATGCTTAATAATAGTGGTGAGAGAAAATATTTTTGTCTTATTCCTAATCTTAGTAGGAAAACTTTTAGTTTTTTCACCATTAAGTAAATTAGCTATGCATTATTTGTAGATGCCCCTTATCAGGTCAAATCTCCTTCTATCTTTAATTTATGTAAAGTATTAGAATTATAAAAGTGTGTTGGACTTTGTTAAATACTTTTTTGCACTTATTAAAATAGTCGTGGGTTATTATCCTTTATTCTCTTCACAAGTATATGCCATTCATTGGTTGATATTTGCATTTTGAATCAAACTTCCATTCCTAGGATAAATCCAAGTAGGTCCTGCTCTATACTCCTGTCTATATCTGTGGGATTCAGTTTTCTAGTTTTTATTGAGAGTTTATATGTCTACATTCATAAGTGACATTGGTTTGTAATTTTCTTTACTTGGAACATCATTGTCTGGCTTTGGCACCAGGGTGATACAGGCCTCAGAAAATGAATTTGCAAGGCTTTTCTTCTATTTTTTGAAAGAGTTTGGGAAGAAATGATAATCCTTCTTATACATTTGGTAGATTTCACCAGTAAAACCATCTGATCTTGGTGTTTACTTTGTAGAAAGTTTTTTGATTACTAGTTTCCTCTCTTGATCTGTTATGAGTCTATCAAAATTTTCTATTTCTTCTTGAGTCAGTTTCACTTGTTTATATCTTTCTAGAATTTTGTCCATTTCATATATGTTACCTAATTTGTTGTTATACAACAAATAGTATTTCCTTAAAATATCTTTATTTCTATAAGTTTGATAGTGATTACCTCTCTTCTGTTCCCACTTTTAGCAAATTAAATCATCTTTTCTTTTTTTCTTGACCAGTCTTCATAATGATTTGTCAATGTTGTTAATCTTCTCAAAAGACCAATTTTTGTTCTGTTAATTTTTTCTATTGCTTTTATATTCTCTATTTCACTTATTTCCTTTCTACTTAAACTCTTTTGGGTTTTGATTTTATATACCTTACATGTTTTTTGTTTATCTGCTTTTTTAATACTTATTTTGTGTTAAATAGATGTTTTCTACTGTTCCCATCAAATTCCATTGTCATTTATTTTAATATTTTTTAGTTATTCTTTCAGAGATTCTCTGCGAATGGTAACAACATAACAAATTTGTCTGTAATAATACTGTTTTAAAAAATAATATGCAAAAACTTTGTTTTGATGTGGCTCTATTCATAAAGCAACCATTGTAATGTTTTCTCCCACAAATTATATCTTTATTCCTTTTATCCTCATGAACACAAATCACTGTTTATTTTCTTTTGAATCATATAATAGAAAAGTGTATGAAACACAATTACATTTGTACAGTTTTATTTTTATATATTAATTGCTAATACTCTTTATTTTTTTATGTGTAAGTTATTGTCTAATATAATTTCACTTCAGGCTAAAGGATGCTCTTTGGCATTCCTTGTAGGGCATAGAGGTGACTCTAGGGGTGACTCAGTTTTCGGTTATATTTGACTATTTGATTCCTTCTCCATTTATTGAAGGATAGCTTTGCTGAATATAGAATTTTTAGTAGACAATATTTTTCTTTCATCACTTGAATATATTATCCTACTGCCTTCTGGCCCCCATAGTTTTTGATGAGAAAGTAACTATTAATTTTAGTAAGTATCCCCTTTATTAGATTAATGCATTGATCTTGCTGTTTTCAAGATTTTTTGTTTGTCAACTGTTTGCTTATAGTGTTTCTAGGTGTAAGCCTCTTTGACATTACCCTATTTGTAGTTTATTTTTTTATTGACTGTTTAAATTAATGTGTTTTATTAAATTTGTCATGTATTCAGCCTTCATTTCTTCAAATATTTTTCTACCCTTTCCTCTGCCTCTTCTCATTGTGAGGTCCAATTATGTGTCTTCTGGTGTGCATGATGGTGTTTCATGAATCTCTGAAACTGATGATTTTTTTCTTCATTCTTTTTGTTCTATTCTTCCTTGGTATGACAATCTTGACAATAAAGTCCTCCTTCCTCAGAGGCATCCTTGGTTTGTTATTGTTGTTGGCTTGTTTACCTGACCTAATTGCATTTTTTTACATGCGTGTTTCTGTAGCCACCAAAGTCTTTGCTTGGTTAGCTGAGTGATCAGCTGATAACTGGACAGAGATTTCCTTAGATACCTGTAACTAATAACTATCTCAGTATCTTCCAAGTGGCTCTGAGTACACAATGAAGTATACCTCCAATACTCAGGTTGTTTTCAGCTACACCTTAGTTTTTACATCTTGAGCAGAGTATCAAAGTAAGCCATAATTGAGGCTTTTGGGGTTGTCCTGTCTTACCTGACAATGTATACCAATCTGAGCATGTGCACAACCTTGTACATGTACATAGTCTTCTCAATTCCTTAGAAAATATTAAAAGTTTTAAAGCTCCATATGGACATCTTATTTTCCAGCTTTTCCTTTTAAGCTTTTTGGTTAGCATATGATTTTCCTCAACTATTATTCACTGCCCCTGGCAACTCAATAATATTCAACAATTTAACAATTGCCTTTGATTATTTTTGACAAATATCTCAAATGACTGGGCAAGCTTAGAGTTAGGTCCAATAAACATGATCTTTAAGTAGGATCTACCTGGGAATCACAGATCAGATAATGGCAATTTTCTGGGAATGGAGTTTTAAATAAGCTCCAATCCCATTCCATCTCTTCCCATTTCTGCCAAATTGCTGATTTTCGCTGTAACTGTGGTTATTGATTTTTTTAAGGCTACTGAATGTTGGGAAGAGAACAATTGAATACGGACATGTTAAATTGCAATAAAGCTTGTTTATCTTAATGAAATTCAGCCTTTTTTCCCTTGAATAAAATCTTCCTTAATTGATGAAAGTCTGCTTAATTTCAAGAATTTTAAAAAAATGTTTGCTAGTGTTCTCATTGTTTTTATGGTAGGAAGAATTTTCATGAGACATTAGTCTGCCACTTTTACTCATGTCATTCTAGCAAAATTAGTTCTTAAGAAACAGCACAAAGCATTGGATTGGCTGACTGACTTTTTATATTTTTGTTTATATAAAGTTAAATCTTAATTTGATTTTTAAACCATAAATTAAAGGGCTATAGTAGCAGCTGTAGCATTTATTATAGAGAAAATCATTTGTTAATCAATTCTCTTGTGTGGGATAAAACTATAAACCTATCAGAGGATGTTATCTCAGAATTCTTTTTACAATTCAATCTAATTACATACCAATAAAAGTATTGTTTTTATACAATTTTATTTTTTCCTCTGAACAAACTTGTTTATGATTTTTGAAGATGCAGACACCAAATTCTTAACAAAAAGGCAACTCTAAATCTAACATATTAAAAGGCATTTTGAAGTATCTAATAATATACCATTGATCAATCCAGCAGCATTATGTGATAAATTACATTAAAATATGTAATTTTTAATTTATTTAATATCGAAGGAAAACTTGATGGCTACATTTAAATTTATATCTTTCAGATTTATTTTATAATACCAATAAAAAAGTAAACACTCTGAATGCCTATATATAACAAAAATGTGTACAATTTTTAAGTAATAATAAAATATTAAATATGTTTGTGTATATACATATATATATTCATACACACACACACACACACACACACACACACACACACACACACACACATATATATATAAACTTCTTGAAATTCCATCTTTTTGTTTTAAATTAAACCAGGGATCCACTAACAAGTGATTTTGAAATGGCAAATAATCTACAAAGATTTTTGTTAAAGCTAAAGCGTATATTATTTTTTGGTAGTGGAGAATATAAACCTGCAAGGCAATATCTAACACAATTTGAGGGTGGGAGATGATAAATTCTGCAACTTTCTCATAGTCCTTTTAGTCCTATCTCTTTTTCATATTTTATCTTATAGGCTCACTTAGAGAATAAACAAAACACTACTAACTTAGCATTTCTTTACAAGCAATGAGATCCTAGAGTCTAAAAGAACTTTTAAAGGACTGATCAAAATTTAGATGTTAAAGCACATTGTGTAATGTTAACCAATTTGTTTTATGTCAGTTAATTAAAGAGTATAAAATAAAGACCACAACAATATTCATTACTGATTAATTATTCTCTGCAAAAAGCACTCTGGCCGATATTCAAAATCCACATCAAAAAATTTAAAAATAAATAAATGAATTCATGAAAAGTAAATAGGCAGCACAGCAGCACAGGTGAACACTTTTTGAGTTTAACCATGTGAATGGAATATTTATAAAAATTTCTAGATGTCCTTTACTGTTTTCCAACACCAAATCCATCTGATACCTCTCTCAGTGATAAACTCTTGGTGTTTTGATGCCTTTCACTATTACTTCAGGTGAGTGTGGTCATAAAAAATGATGATTCTTGCTACTGTGTAAATATTTACCTTAAAAAATAGATGGGCTGGGTTCATTGGAGGGGAAAGAAAAGGAACAGATATAAAGACACATTAGGATTTTATTTCTCTGTTTTCTGTTTTCAAAACTGAACTATACTTGCAGAAAATAAATTGTCATTTTCTAGAAAAAAATTCAATCTATTGGCTAAAATGATAAATATGTAGATGTGTAAATATTTACCCTAGTAATTTAGCTAAGGCCTATGAGATGTTATTTCTTTCATATCCACACACAAACCTAAAAGTATTGATTAGTTGTCTGGAAATAGGTACCTCTTCATATCTTTAAAACTTTATCTTTTGGTACGGCAGGAAAAAATGATTATAGTGCCAATCATTTAAGTTCCCAAGTATCACTAGAATTTTTCCTTTTCTGTATGATGTCAGAGGTATCTATACACATCCAGCAGGAAATTTCCTATTTAAATTTAGGGCAGAATAGAAACAAAAATATTTCATGTGTGTTTAGGTGTGCTGTGGATGAGAATTTGAAACTTACAGAATTTAGATGTATGGGATAGAGGAAATTTTTAAAGACCAAAAAACTCAGAAGAATTTAATATGGGGTATAATTTTTCAACATCATCACTGGGGAAGCAGATGTAAATTTCTATGTCCAATACCTTCACACATATACACAAACACAAAGATATAACAACAAAAAAATTTTCTATGTTTTTCTAATCTACAGAAATTGAAAGGAAGAAAGGAAAGAAGAAGAAAAGAAAGAAAAGAAGAAAAAAAGGGAAGTCATACAAAAGGAAGGAAAGTATGGTCAACACAGTGAACACTGGGGGTAAGACTCTAAACGCTTAGGTTTCAGTTATGTGTACATGCATTAATATACTATTATTATAAATGTAATACTATAATACTACCACAAAGAATGTTTCAATCATTGACATAGTTATAAATGTTAGAAATATAAAGCACCTTAGAGATAATCAATTATTTCTTCATTTTGCGGAATAGAACATTAATTTCCAGGAAGCTGACTTTTGAGATAGTAAGATATATTTAATGTCAAGGACCCAAGTCTCAAAATTCTTAAGTCACTATTTTTTATACTATATCAGTTTATTCAGGCAACAACAAAATATTTGTAGAGATATATAAAATACAAATGACCTTTCTGAAAGAAAACAATGATCAACAAGAATAAGTTCATAAATGTTTGTCCTGTTCACTGTAACAGGAATGGAAACTCGTTAAGTTGTGGCCTCTGGTGAAGATCTGTGAAAGAGGTCTGATTTAGCTAGTAGACAGTCATAGCCATTACTAGTTGCATTATTGTCCACTAATAATAATTTTAATGCTTCCATCTTTATTAAATAAATTTAAGTATTTTCTGTGTTTATGGCTGCCTTAATATTACTGTAACTCCTATATTATTATTTATTCAATTAGTGTGTTAAAGGTATCATGCATAAGTAGAAATTAAACATTTTGGTAATAAAGTTATCTCTTAATATAAATATCTATTTAAACAATAAAATTTCAAAAATTGTGAGCATAGATTCTAAAGAATATTTTGTTTTTTAATCAAAATTATATTAGGGCAATTTGTTTTTCTGCATAAAATATTAACAATGGTCTTAAAATATAAATACTTCATTATTTACTTCCTTATCTCTTATTGAATTCAATAGTTTTCTCATTTTAAAATTAATCCAAGAAGGTTCATCCTTTCTAATTTTTTATGTGTATGGTGTTAGCTACATTAGGATCAGAACCAATGAAAGAATCAATAGATTGTCAAATATCTTTATGTATACTATAAAGATAGATATACAATTAAATAATCAGGTTTATCAATATTTATGTGATAGGAAAAATAAACATTCAAATAAAAAATATACCTTCATTTTATCCAGTCCAATGCTCATTATAATGAAACATGCTGACAAAGTTTAATAAATGACACACAATCTAAATTGAATGAATGCCTATACAAACATATATGGAACAGTAAGCAAGGTTCTTATATTCAAAAATTCAGTTATAATTGGCATGCGAATGTCAAAATCTGTGAGAATTAGTCCTTCCCATTCATAAACATTGGTTCCATTTGATATTCCAGACATAGCCCATCTTTGGTTTAAAAATTAGCTTTAAAAAATATCTATTCTGTTATTTCAGTTTATAGTTATTTCCTCACTAAGTGTAATATATATATATATATATATATATATATATATATATATATATATATATATATATATAAATGGCAACTGTCTTAACTATTTATTTGTCATTTATTTTGAAGATAGCACTTTTCTTAATACGATCACTGAAATATAAGTTTAAGAAGTTTAACTTTTTCAATTTTTTTCCTTCTAAAATAAATAATAGAACATCTGTAGGAAAATGTTTTTCATGCTGTTTTTTTTTCTGCCAAAGCCCAAAAATTGCTTTGACTGAAAATATACACATAAAAAAATACATAGTTTTTCTTTGTTTTGTTTATACACAGAATTTTCCTGTTTCTTCTTTATACTTCTGAATTGTTGTATATGGCATTCTGCCTTGAGGAAAAAGTAGTTCTGTTCACAGGTTGCATTTTTCTTTTTGCAAAATGGCAGAAAATTATAGTGAATAAAAGCTTGAAAGGAAATAATTTTTAAATAACAAGATAAAATGAATTGAAATAAAAACTCATTTTTTTCATTATTAAAATTTTTTTTAGTGTTATTGAGGAGGAGGATCTTGGCTTAATACTCTTTATTATTATTATTATTCTTTCTTCCTTAGCAGATAACACAGTGCTTGGCACATACAAAGACTCAATAAATATTTGTTCAATGAATGAATATGTGAGTGAAAAATAAGTGTATACACAATTAACTACATTCCAAGTGATTTCTTGTATGTGCCATTACCCATTCTTGTTTCAATTTTTATGGAAAAGTAACTACTGGAAACCTTTTTATGAAATTTCACCCAGAATGACTCACATCTGATTCAGATCAGAAGAACAATCAATTTGGCACCATCGTAAGAACTCTCAGATGTTGAAGGTGACAAAACGGGCAGAACTCCTCCTAACAGATTATGGATACCATGTGTGACAGAATTAAGTGGAAAAATGTTTGTAGAAATGCTAAAGTGGAAGGCATGTCATGCCCATGTGGCTTGGCTGCAGGATACAATGCATTCACTGACATGATGGCAAAGTTGGGTGGCATATCATGTATGGCATATGGCAGGCTTCTGCTTCAGTAAATGCATACCACATGTCAAAAAGTGGTGTAGTTTTTACTGATCACTCTGTTTCTTTTTCTTTCAAGTGTTCAAAATTAATATTAAGGTTTTTTTAGCAACCAAAAAAAGAACACAAGAAGTCCAAACACATACTTTATCTTACTCAACAGTGAATTGCTATATTGATGATTTGTCCACCTTAAAAAATTGCATATGTACACAATATTTCTAAAAAATATAAACTAAGAAGGATACTGAAAGGAAAAAATATCTCATATTTAGTCAAAACAGAAAGAATCGTTTACAAAATTTTAAGTGTACGTATGTATACTAGTACATATGCTTTCATTTTCTACTTCTTTATATTCATGTGTTCATTTATTCAACAAAACTTCATTGAGTGCATATGTTAGGAGTGTTTGAAAAAGCAAAGTAACATAAGTTAATATGTTGGTTTTTCAGTTGCTGCATGTAATTTAGAATTGATAGAGTATAGTATATGATCTAATGGTCATATATAAAACATAGCACCCCCAAATATAAGAATCCATATTCTGTTTATGACCAAAGTGCTTATCTCCAGCTATTTCTTATCTCCAGAAATATGACAATATCTAGAAGGCAGAAGCCAGAAATCCACTATATGTTATGTTGAGATTAAATTTTTTACTGAAGGGTAGAAAAAAAATACCAAAGCATTTTAAGTAGAGATTAGATACATGTATAAAAGTTATCAATCTGCAGGAGACTCAAAACTAGAAAGATTGGGTAAAAGGATGATGACATTCAAGGCTGATGCAGTAGTCTAAATGATAATAACAAGGGCCTAACAGATTATCAATGGAGATGGAAAAGAGAGGACAGCTCTTGGAGCCATGTCTACACTAGAACTAGTAAGGCACAGTAACCAATTGGAAGTCTCTGGGCAAGAGATGGAAATCATTTATGATGATTTTGAGAGTTTTTTCTTAGTGAACTGGTTAATGTAGAAAAAAAGAGGATATGAAAAAGACTTATTAAACAGTTGATAATTACAGTTTTAGAGATTTTTAATTTGGTGGCATATAGGCTTATTTAATTTGATTTTACTAGTAAATATTTTAATACCTATTTTTATCTATGGGAAGAGAAGACTTAGACTGGAGATAAGCACTTCAGTTATGAACAGAATATCGATTCTTTTATTTGGGGGTACTTTGTTTTATATATGACCACTTGATCACTCCTTTAATTTAATATGAAGATAAATATTTATATTTGCTTTGCCAATATCATGTTGTGGATTTTGTACTATTTTCTTGAGTAACATGTTTTTTTAATGTCTCTCTTCTGTGTTTTTAGTATTATGCCTACATAATGTTATCATTAAAAATATGTTTGTATTATGAAGATTGAGAAATTAATATTTCATTTTCTCATTCTGCAATGATTATGTTAAAATTGAAATTAATTTATTTAATGTTTGGATGTTACCATCTCAGTCAGGTATTTCTTTGTGGGAAGATGTTTAATACATTCAACCTCTCTGATGATTTAAGGACTACTTTGGTTACACACACACATATAATTGTAAGTTGTATACAGTTATAGGTTATATATAGTTGTTAATTATAAACATTGCTTTTTCAATTAAAATATATATTTCATCTAAAACTAATTACCTGGTATGCAATTGTTTACAATCTTTTTTATCTTTTTGATCCCTGAAACATCTGTAGTTCTCTTTCTATTCTTCATATTGTTTATTTCAATTAAGTCAACAATATATTTTATAAGCGAAACCACGATACTTTTGAGAATGACAGGAGATGCTATTACTCAAACCATAGTGACAGGTATAACCTTCACATCAAGGTGGAACATGTGGACTCCAGGTGAATATCTAATTAGTTTCATAATCTTGTTATTTGCAGTGCTATTTTTTTCCACTTTTCTTTTCATTTAGCCACTGTTGTGGTTGTGCCATGCAAAATATATTTTAATAAAAAATAAAATTAGACATAGCTTTTAAAATTAATGTTATTGATATTTTATAGACAGCCAATGCTAAATACTAAGTGCTTAATGAGATTATATGTAACTCCTATAGGATAATAAATGAATGAAATTTATATTTTAATTGATGAGAAATGAATAAGTGAATAGCACTCATTGACGATTTATTATATATGGACCTCGTATAATCATCATTAAAATCTGTCCTCATTCAGAAGATAAAAAATCTGAAGCTTATTCTTCAAATACATAATTGAGGAGTGGTAGAACTATGATCCCAACTCAGGTCTTTCTGAAATTGTCTACCTCATAGTTCCTATACAGTATTTTTTAAAATCCCCCAAATAAGTAAATAATCACTTTACACTCAAAAAGCTTTTTGAAATATAATTAACTATGAACCTTATCTTTTTAATATTAAAAAACTGGCTTGGTTATATTATGAACATTAGTAAAATACTTATTCATTGAAAAATTTGACATTATCTATTCATACTAAGATATTTAAATGCCTAGGAATCTTCCCATTAATGTTTGAGAACTTTTCAATCACTCATGTATTTAACTAAACCCTTGTATGAATCACATTTTACTGACAGTTCTAGGTACTGTTCTGCTTGCTAGACATAAGAGAGACAGCTCTGGCTTTCAAGGAGATATAATTCCAGTGTGAGAGCATGAAATAATGAAGTAAGCAAACATAGTAAAATTTAAGTTGGTAATTAGTCTTAGGAATAAAAATGAAATAATAGAAAGACATAAAAAGTGACCAACACAGATATGATAATAAATCAGATCTGATTGAAGCAATGGATAAAGTCCTGTGAAATTCTGCATGTAGCATTTTGGGCCAGGGGATAAGAATTGGCAAAGCCCTTCCTATTAAGGGTAAAATAGACAAGTGTTTTTAGTTTGGCAGCAAAAAGGGTAGTGAACAACAAGAGTGGCAAGAGGATAAATTTAAAGAAGATATCTCCTTGAAATAAAATGTTAAACATTTTGTTTTGTTTATTGCTGAGAACTATGCACAGTACACAGTTGAACCACACAGGTTTAATTGTATGGGTTCACTTATATGTGGATTTTTTTTTCAATAAATATAGTAAAGATATATTCTCTTTCTTATAATTTTCTTAATAATATTTTTCTCTAGTTTATTGTAAGAATACAACATATAACACATATAATATACAAAATATGTGTTAATCTACTGTTTGTATTATTGGTAAGGCTTCCAGTCAATAGTAGGGTATTGGTAGTTAAGTTTTTAGGGAGTCAAATTTTATATACAGATTGTCGACTGTATGGGGTTTCATGCCCCTAATCCCTGCATTGTTCAAGGGTCAACCATAATCCTCATCATCTCTGACCACTTGTTATTCTTGATATTCATGATATGTTTGGCATCTCTGGTACTCTGAAAGGAGCAAAGTATACTTGATAGTAAGAGGCTGTATCCTTTTGGGAAAGGAAGCTGAAGAGAGATTCAAAGTTGAAGGATACTTAGCAGAGGCACATCTCAAACTGAAGGTCAGTAATGACTTTGTGGTATGCCAATTTCTCTAGGCTAAACTAGACTCTCAAGAATTCCTTTTTAGTATGAGTCTAGATGGGAGAGAAAAGATAGTCCAAAAAATATTTTCTTGCAACCTTTTGAAGAAGAAAGGAAAGCAACAGTCATTTTGTATGGCATGAACACACACACACACACACACACACACACACACACACACACACACTTACTTTCTCCCAGTTGTTCAATCTTAGATGAATTTAGGTGTGTCTCTATAAGAACTTTACATATGTAATTAAAGTTTATAATCAACTGACTTTAATTTAATAGGTTATCTTGGGTAGACACAACTTAATCAGTTGTTAATCCTATAAAAGAGGCCATAAGTCTTCCCTGAGAATTTATAATTAATGGGCAACAGGCACCAGCCCTTGTTTATAGAGTTTCAATCTGCTTGTGATTCTTCCTTCTTGATTGCCTGTTCTGTGAACTTCAGACATGTTTGGCCAGCCCCCACCATTAGATTGGCCAATTTTTGTAATAATTCGTATATCCACATTTCTCCTGCTGGTTCTTTTACTCTGGGTGAACCCTGATAGATATAAGGAGTACCCTTCAAAGGCATTCAGCAACAGAGACACCAAAAAACACATAGAAATATCTATTAATTTTAGACACTCACCAGATCCAGAAAGCCTGAAGTTAGGTCATAGAATTACCAGTAAATACTTTCCATTCTCTTTACCTCTTCTCTTTTCCTCAGTTCATACTTGTTGAGGTAAGAATTTTTTTAATGGAAATCTAGATGAGCTTTCTTTTTATGGTTTTTAATTTGTTTCATTTTCAATGGCTATACTCAAAAGTCCAGATACATCAGGTATTAGTTTTGTATGGCTGCTGTAACAAATTACTACAATTTTACTGACTTAAAATAACACAAATTTATTACTTTACAGGTTTATAGATGGAAAGTAGAACACAGCTCTTACTGGGTAAAATCAAAGAGCAGAAATCTGTTCCTTTATGGAAGCTCTAGGAAGAATTTTTTTCCTTGCTTTTTCCAGCCTCTAGAAGCTGCAGCATTCCTGGGGTTCATCTCCAAAGCCAACAGTTGTGATAGAGTTCTTCTCACATGACATCACTCGGACTTTCTCTATGCCTCCTCCTCCATTTTTAAGGCTCCTGTTATTACATTAGAGTCACTCAAATAATCCAGGATAATTTCTTATTTTCTTATTTTAAAGACAGCTGATTAGCAACCTTTATTCCATCTGCAAACTAAATATCCATTGTTATATAATGTAACACAGTCACTGATGGTGAGGATTTGAACTTTGACAACTTTGTCAGTGGAAGGAAGATGGGTAATTATTTTGCCTATCATATAAGTTCTTTGCTTATTTGGATCTTGAATAACTAAACATTCTGCACATCTTTCTATCTCTTGATAAGATATAACTTTACTGAGATGAATGTATCCCAACTGAAAAAGAATCTCTTGTGTAATAAATTATAGAGATAGCAAAACTTGAATTTGTCAACTAACTGGCAGTTGGATCTATGTCCAAAAATAGGTTTTTTTTTGTTATATGTCTTAATATAAATTACCATTTTCATCTGGCATTCACTTTTTTACATGAAAGGCATTATCATTAGAGTTTAGTGTAAATATAATTTTTTTCTATAGCTCTAAATTGTATCTTGTATTTCTCTACATGGATTTTTCAATATATAGCTAAAAGGTAGCTTTTAATGTAAAGAGAAAAATAGGCAGTTGGCCTGATGTTTAAATCTATTTTAAAAAAATTTGCTTAAAAACGTTAAAAAATGGAGGTCATTATACAACATGACTCTCAATGGCTTCCCAGTCAAAGAGAGATAATTAGGTGCTTCTTTGAAGAAAGTGATATATTAAAATATTAATCTCCATGAAATTGGTAACCTTCCTGAATTTCAGTGATTTTTCAGTTCTTATATTTGATTATGCAATACGTAAATCTCCAAAAATATCAGGAAAACCACAGGTTCTATTGACAGCTGCTGGAGCAGCCATGCAGAGGGAGAAAAAGAATTTTAGAAAACCTCAGTCTTGATTTTACTATCAAGATTTTAAGGCAGTTTTTAAAGCATGAGAACTTTCAAAGTACAAGTCAAAAACTATGATTAAAAAGGAGCTGGCTTAAAATAGGGGCAGGTAGAAATGAAGAGAGAAATGTGAGAGCAGGTAGTATATTAGTGCACATATGAAATATTTGTTCAAAAAATAAAGGGATCAATTAGCTTAAAAGTTTTAAAACCATTTTGGCATGGTTTTAAAGACAAAAGAAAAATCATCCTGCAGAAATGCAGTTCATTGTTGAGAGGAGATGAGCAGTGAACAATGAATTCCATTAGTTTTGTAGGCAACATTCCTTCTTCATACAGTACTATCCATTATTAATGAGTACTATTTCTGAGTGTGAAAGAACTGTTTGAAAAACATTAATATAGTCTATTGAATGTGATTGACGTTGTCATTCCTTTCATTTTGCTGTTGGCAAGAGGCATTCCTATAGACGTATGTGCATCTGGACATTACTAATATTCTCCTTGTTATGTACTCTGGGTAGCTATGATATGGAAATTGTCAGCATTGTATTTTATAGTTTATTTTTTAGCTTTTACAAGGTGAGCATTTTTGTATGCAATGATCAATCAGAAAAATTACATTTTCTAATCTGACTTTTCTTCAAAACTTAAAAAGAATGTATCCAAATTCTGGAGACATACTAGCCAGGCAGATATTTAGATCTATGTCTATTCATGATATTTCTTTTTTATCCTCTGTTTTTCAAAGCTGATTACATTTTTAATTGTCCTGTTGTAAAAACAAAACAAAATAACAACAACAAAAAATTGTAACTACTGTCTACATGCTTGCTGTTCAGTAACACCACAGCATTGACTAACTCACCCACATACCCTTTAATCAGCAAAATTAAAGGTAACAAAGTCAGGAATTAGAGAAGTAATGAATCAAAAAAATTAAGCACTACATCCTCTAAACTTTTAAATATGTATGTAACTACATTTTTTTCCTCTCAGCTGCCCTGTTTCTCTCTCCTCACAGCTCATATTACACCCACACATAGATCAGTGTTCCTAAGCTGCTGACTTACTTCATATGAGCATACCACATGTTGATCCATTTCTCTCTAAATTAATAGCCTATCAGTGAAGTGAGGATTAAAACATTTTCAGTAAGCTAATGCTGAGAGTCATTAACAGATGTAGGTGGAGCACAATGGCCTCCATTCTTTATTATTATTATTCTACTGAGAGTCGTGTCAAAAGTTTCAAGTAATCTAAAAATTAATCTTAAAAAGGACTCCTAAAAGTATGTTTGGTCTCTTGGGATATCAATACATGTTACACACACACACACACACACACACACACACACACACACACACACAAAGGAAGTGGGTAGCAGTTTCCATTTTAAAAGTAACATGGAACTGTTCTGTTTCAGGACTTTGTGCCTTGGAGGCAGATGAGCTCTTATAAGGCCGACGTGAAATAGGATTCCCAAAGAAAGGCATTATAATTATATGGTTTTCTTAAAATAATATTACTTTAGAATATTTTCACTTCATAGACTGTCTAGAGTTATTAGCATTTTATGGAACACATTTTGGGAAATTCTAATTTAATTGCATCTCCCTATTAAGCATACTATTATACTAATAGGACCTACTCTAGGGAAAAAAAATACGTTATACTATTTCTATACACATTTTAGTAAGGTGACTAAAAGTGGGCTGGTTCTGGAGTTCTACTTCGTGAGTTCAAATATCAGCTCCAAAAATTACTAATTGTAAAACTTTGGGAAGGTCTTCTACCCTATCTTTGACTCAATTTTCTCTATAGCAAAATAAGGAAAAATAATAGTACCTTAGACATGAAATAATGTGCATAAAATGGTAGGCTATACTATTGCTATTTACTTTGCATTAAAATATATCATCTCTCATATCAAGATGATGTGCTATGGTTATATTATACGGTATAATTTGTGTTATCCAGGATGTCCTAGATATGAGAACTTTCCTAGCATTATTGCTGTAATGAGTCTTAAAATTGACCATCACACTTCATACATTCTTGTCTTCAGTAATTAAGTAGGTAGTTTTATGAATTAGCACAGCAAGGCTGCATTCTATAATAATCAATACATTTTTACTGAAGTCTCCAGGAGATAGTGCTCTTTCTCCATTTTAGTTAAAGCATACATTAGTCTAACGTTAAAAAGTTCAAGCCCATCAGGAATATTAAGTAGAAAGCCCTTTAAAATTTATTTAAATCCTATCATGGTGGCATCAAATTATTCAACACATTTTTATTGCATACCTATCATTATCGGTCACTGTTTCAATCAGAAAATAAATACATGAACACATACATGAACCAAGAGAATTAAAGAGAGAAAAAGGTAAAAAAAAAAATGAAAACTAAATGGGTGATGTAATAGAGAATGACAGATGTGTGAAGAATTTCAACTTGGAAAGCCAATAAAAACAACTCTGCAAAAGTAGCTCTTGACCTGGAATATCAGTGATAAAAGAACCAAACATGCAAAGAGGCGTCATCAAGAAAGAAGGTGTCACAGCAGGAATGTACCTGGTGTCTGAAGGAAAGAGTGAAAGCCACTGAAGCTGGATCATAAGAAGATAGGGCAAGAAGGCTGGAATATGAGATTGAAAAGAAATGATAGCATCTCTATTTAAAAAGAAAACAAAACAAACAAATGAACAAAAATCTCTTTAGAGAACAGACTGAAAGGAGGTTTAAGGGTAGAGAATAGAAGCACTCAAACAATTCTGGCAGTTCTTACAGTGATGATTGCCAGAGAGTAAAGTGAGTTGTACTAGGATGTAAGCAAGGGAAAAACAATGAAATATCAGATATGGCACATATTTTAGAACTAAAGTTGACAAGATTTGTGAGTGAATATACAGGAGATGAAATGGAAGGAAGGAACCAAAAATGAGGCCCACATTTGAGCTTGAGGAGCAGTTGAATAGTAATACAATTCTCTGGCCTTAATAAGATTTGAGAGTGGTGAACATAAATTCAGCATTCTGTTTTTTTTCACAGTAGTTTTATATGTCTACTAGGCATTCCAGTGGAGAAGTAAGGTTGGCAAATGGATATACCATAAAAGCTGGAGCTCAGCAAAGACATCTAATGTAGAATACCTATACGATGAAACTATTGTAGGCCAGACATTGTGCTGGTTGCTAGAAATAAAATGGTAAGGAACATTATTACATGGCAAGCAGAATTTTAAAGTGACCACCAAGATCCCTGCTTTTGATGTGTATATCTTGTATAATCACCTCTTGAGTATGGGTGGCATCTGTAAATATGATAGCTATCATTCCCGTGGTTAGGTTATATTTTATGGCACAATTTTTTAAAGGGAGATTATAATAGGTGAGCCTGACCTAATCAGAGGGGCTTTAAAAGAGAGTGGACCTTTCTGAAAGAGAGGGAACATGTGAGTTCAATCAAAACAAGAAAGATTGGAAATGTGAGAGGGCCAACAGAGAGTCACACCTCAAAAACTTGAGAGTAACTTCTAGAAGCTAAGAGTTGTGCTTGACCAACAGCCACCTAAAAAACAGGGACTTATTCATGCAATCATAAATAAATAAATTCTGCCAACAATCTGAGAGAGTTTGGAAATGGCCTTAGCTGAATCTCCAGATAAGGACATATCCAGCTAATACCTTAATTTCAACCTGGTAAGAACTCAACCATGCTGTGCTGGTTTTCTGATCAACGGAAAATATGAAATAACACATTTGTGTTTTTTTAAGCTTCTAAATTTGTAGTAATTTCTCACACATCAGAAAATGAATACACTGTATTTTATCTGTTTCATGGAGCCTACAGTTTGATAGAAAAGAGGAAGGTAAGTAGAATGTAAATATCTTCAAATTTTCATTTTTAAAAGAAAGTGCTCTATATATTGCTATGAAGATAGGAGTTCAATAGCATGAAAATGGGGATGTTTTATACGAGAATGGATGTAATGGGTGGATGGCTATTAAAGTCCAAGT
This sequence comes from Macroglossus sobrinus, assembly GCA_004027375.1. NCBI lineage: Eukaryota > Metazoa > Chordata > Mammalia > Chiroptera > Pteropodidae > Macroglossus > Macroglossus sobrinus. The sequence goes on along the minus strand of PVKZ01000253.1, from coordinate 854,188 downwards.
AAGAGATTTTAGATTACTGTGGTGGTAAGTGGAGGTTGAGCTTAGACATTTAAGAGGCATTATGAGCATTATTGAGAGACTGGAAAAATAAATACAAAAGGAAAAGATGGGCATTCACATTTGGACAGCCCTTTTACAAAGTTCTGGATAATCTCTTAAGTCCAAGTCATTCTGGTGTATGTGGTTCTAGCTATAGTAATAAGAAAAAATGAGAAGACCATTTATCAAATTGCTCTCTTTTGTTTATATAGTTGCATTATTTATGCCACACTCAAATCCTTCCGCCATATATCTTTGTTCAGTGATATACAGCATAGGTTAAGGCATAAATTTAATAGCAATGAGGCCTAAGCACTTCTGTAAGTAATTTAAACATATTACTGTATTATTGCTGGTCTCTAGTTATGCCCACCTAGCTGAATGGCCCATTCAAATTACAACACATTTTTTTTTAGGAACTTCATTTATTTATTTATTTATTTATTTATTTATTTATTTATATGGTTTTCAATTACAATTGACATACAATATTATATCAGGTGCATGACATAGTGATTAGATACTCATTTAACTTATAAAGTGATCATACCAATAAATCTAGTACCCATCTAACACCATAGTTATTAAAAAATGATTGACTATATTCTATATATATGCTGTACTTTATATCCCCATGACTATTTTGTAACTACCAATTTGTATTTCTTAATCTTTTCCTCTTTTCACTCACCCCCACAACCTCCCTTCCATCTGGCAATCATCAGAATGTTCTCTGTATCTATGAATTTTTTTTCTGTTTTGTTTGTTTGTCTATTTTGTTCTTTAGATTCTACATGGCAGTGAAACCATATGGCATTTATTTTTGTCTTACTCCATCTAGGACATTAGCCTCTAGGTCCATTCATGTTACAGATGCAAGATTTAATCATTTTTTATGGCTGAATAATATTCCACTACATGCAGTGTGGGAATAGCCCATTCCATGTCTCAAGATGACTTATTTTGTGTGACTTTAATTGTAAGACTTCTGTTCAGCTAGACTTCAGGCAATGTTCAATGATGGTTGGTCTTTATTTTTTAGTTGTAATTTTGATGTGATAATGAGAGGAAACAAGCACAGCATCTGCCTACTCTGCCATCTTGACCAGAATCTGGAACTTAACCTTAGATGGTTAAGGTTAAGTTGAAACATGGTTAAAACAACTGTTAGAATCAACTTTCTCAATACTCATATCACAGATTATCATTTTGTATGTATATCTTGTATAATCTATTGATCCACTAAACTGATGAATTCAAACAATTAAACAAAAATTACATAGATTCTTTATGATCTTGTTTGTTTTATAAGTGAGAACCTCTTTCTTGGTCCTTGCATGTGAAAGTCAATTTAGCTGTCCACAGATGTGACATAAACAGTCATAGGAATATTAATACAGGATGAGGAATATATTCAGTAATATTGTAGTAACTATGTATGGTGTCAGATGGGTACTAGATTTATCAGAATGATGACTTGGTAAGTTATATAAATGTATAATTACTATTTTGTGCACCTGAAAATAATATAATATTTATACATCAACTGTAATTGAAAACTTAAAAAATAGTTTAAAAATTGTGAAATAATCTTTTCCCTCAAAGACTTATAAATGTTTTTTATTATCTATTATCTTCTGGCAGTTAGTACTGCAAGGATATCTGAGTACAGGTTGATTTTAGTTTCATTGCAATAGTATGATTTTGTTTTGTTTTGCCATTATTGTTTTATTTGATTCTATTTTTTTTTAATGGGAGAAAAATAGTTTTTCTTTTATAGTCATTCCCTTGTTTCTAAAATTTTATTGACATTGTTGAGTTTACTATTTGTGTTGATTTTTCCCATAACATGGTAATCTTTCAATCTGTATATTTCAGACTTTCTCAACTCTTGAAAATTGTTTTTATTTCTGTCTTTCTTTTCTTATTAAAATTATTATATCAGATAACTTTTCATTTTTTCTTCTACTTCCTTTTCATTATTAGAGAGATTGATTTTATGATTTTTCATAGAAGTTGCTGATGTTATGTCATTTTTGCTTTTTATTGGCTTGTACAAATTTTTAAATATTACATTATTTTACTTAATTTTTTATGTACACATCAAGTTTCTATTATTTCTGCCTTTGAAGAACTTGTAATATGTTCCAATCTCTTAGATGTAATCTGAGAAATATTTTTGACATTAAGGAAACTTCAAAATTTTTCTTTTGATTTCTGAAAGAATTTTTTATAAGATGTGTTAAATCTTTAAATATTAAAACAGTATTGTCTTCTAGTTGATGTTGTATTTTTTTAATTGGGCACTTACAAATGAGGAAAGTGGTTGTAACAAAAAGGCAGATGTTCCAGAAGTGACATTGGCAAAAATACATTATAGAAATTCTCAGTTATTTTATGACAATATTGAAAGTGAAAACATAAAATGTCATTAACTAACCCAAACTTAAGTGGACTATGACTATTTGCCAATGCATAGAAAAGATTTTCACTCTATAAGTTACATGTTAATGAATAAGGCAAACATATTTCAAAACACTGATTTTTTTTTTTTTACAAAGGGATAACAGTTTAGGACATGGTTCCATAGAGTAGCAGTTTGCACATCTGCTTTACATGCAGAAGGTCCTGGGTTCACACTGGAGTGGAGCCATGGTCCATGGTCTATGGTCAATGACCATGCCACCCTGAACAATCCCAATGTCCGATCTCAGAAGCTAAGCAGGATCAGGCTTGGTTAGCACTTAGATAAGAGACCACCCAAGAAGACCAGGTGCTGTAGGCATAAATAATAATAAATACAAAAAAGAAAAGAAATAGCAGTTTAACTTTTAATATTTCTAACATTTTAATTACAGTGTATGGAATAATAATTTTACTATTTTTTTATTTCCCTATACATTTATAGCTGCCAGTAAAAGAATTTTTACAATTTTTACAAATGCTTTTAAAAGTCACAGAACAATTAAAATTTTCTTATCATTAAAAACATCAGCTTGCATGGTCATTATTGCTATCCTACAAAGTGAAGACTTCCTGTATTACTTCTGTATTATCCTACAAAGTGAAGACTTCCTGTATTACTTCTGTATTATCCTACAAAGTGAAGACTTCCTGTATTACTTCTGTATTATCCTACAAAGTGAAGACTTCCTGTATTACTTCTGTATTATCCTACAAAGTGAAGACTTCCTGTATTACTTCTATATAATCCTGTATTACTTCTATATAATCACATTCATACAAGTCCTATATAACATCATTTACATTCACTCAGCATATTGATTTTTGAGGATAGAGAAAAAAGATTATCAAGAAGAGAACAATAATTATTATTATCAAATATTATACTATTTACACTTTAAATCATGTGAGTTGTAGGAGAGGGGTCATTGTTCTTTAGGACACAAAATATACCAAGCATTCTATTTCTTAAGGCTTAAAAAACTAAAATCTAACAATCACAGCCAGCTTAGTGACCTATAGTTATGTATCCACTGACCCAGGTCTTAAAAAGCTATTACTCTTTCACTCTTTACATTGGTCAGTGGTAGAAATATAAAATAATTTCCCACTTTTTCTGAGGATAAAAAACAAAACAAAACAAAACAAAACAAAAACAATGATTTATTTTCTTTTTTTTCTCTTAGCTAGTAAAAAAAAAAAATTACATACTAACCAAATCAAGGCTTAATTTCTCCTTCTCATGAAAGAAATGTGATTGCATTCAATGAAGATACACCTGAAAGAGGAAATTGAACTTTCCCATTTGCTCACTTTCTTCTCAGAGCAACTATCACCTTTGTTTCTTCACTCGTAGATAGATCCCTATCTACGCACCTTAGGATATCAGGTGAATTATTTCTTAACTGGCAAAGAAACAGCAGTTTAAAAGAAAATGTTTATTATGTTGACTTATCAACATCATGATAAAAGAGAGATGAGATAAATATGAATGCTATCTACAATTGTAGCCCTAAAAGGGATGCAGTCATTTGCATATACACAAGTAAAGCTCATAGCCAGGGAAGTTTTCCACAGAGCCTTTATGTGACAATAAAAAAATATATTCTCAGTCTCTGCCACCAATAATTTAATATGAATTCTTCCTTCAGGTACAACTATCATCTAGGAAATTTGCTTAAATAACATTAACAACAAAGACTGTTATTTATTTTATTATTCTATACCTGGCCTGGCTAGATAAGAGCAGAAAGATAATTAAGTCAGTGATGAGTTGCAGATGCACTGCCATTTCAGCTATTAAGAAATACACAGAATATTATAGTAGGGAGACATGGTGGTGTAACAGACATCACTTTAACTTTTTTTTCAGGCTCTATCTGACCTGAGTGATAAACATTTGTTCTTCAGTACTACAGTCTAGGCAATTATCTATTTGATAGATAGTGTTAAAAAACAAGACCTCAGTCCCAAAATGGAATCTTTTATGCTAATCTTCACACCATCAAACCAAGACTAACTACTTGACTTGGTTATGTTTTTGGCTTTCCCAGAAATGAAATCTTAAACCAGTCAATTAGAAATCACTTGGTCAGCACTAGTGAGGTAATCTACCTGATAGGCCCTTGCCATCCCCTTTTAGGTAACTGACCTTCCTAAAACCAAGCCTCGCTATGCTAATGTAACTACTATAGTTTTTTTATTTTGTTTAGCTCCTCGGAGCTCCTTTGCATCTGCTTAAAGTTTTACTGCCTGATTCATGAATCATTAATAAAGTCAAAGTTTTATAGCAACCAAATTATTTTGAAACATTAACAACTCTAGTAAATAAGCCTGAGCTTATTTTATGTATATAAAATAAAAATTTCTGAATATTTTTTGCAAATAATTTTCTAGAATATTACTGCACTGAAAGGCATAAACGTTTTAAGAACAAATATCTTTGACTTTACTTCCAGTTAAGACAGAGTAATCTGTGTTTAACTATAATTATAGACAAAATACACAAAGCAACAGTTCCCAGGCATTGAATAACAGAAATAAGCAGAACCCTGGAGAGAAGGGTAATCCATTTGGTGAGTCACAATTATCACAGGTTTTCACTTGCAAACATTTTCCGAATTTCCATGCAAGGAGATGGTGTCTAAATGGTAAGCATTTTTTTCTGGACTGAGAGTAAGAGACAAGTGACTACAATAGCTGGAATTGTCAGAGAAGGACCTTGGGCAGGGGGAAGATTCATGGTAGATGGGTAGAAATATCCCAGAAGTCTTTGTAGGGAATCTCGAAGTCTTTAGCCAAAGATGAAGATCTGAATGTTACAACAGGACTCTGTAAAGGCTTACAAGGAGGGTCTGCTTACAAATGAATAGCTAAATAGAAATTCCAGTAGGAGTGGAGGGCACTCACTCAGCATCTCAGACACTTGGTTGAAATTTCAGAGAGGCAACACTTTAAGAATAACCATACTTTATATGACCTAAAACTAAAAAAAAAAAAAAAAAAAAAAAAAAAAAAAAAAAAAAAAAAAT